>JAVYIG010002577.1:0-239040 GCA_035222895.1 Strongylocentrotus droebachiensis
TGCCCAATGAACACGATAGCAAAAAATAATCAAAAGCAATTTCAATAGCCACTTATTGTAATGTGCAAACATGGCAATGAGGTATTACGTAACCAGAACACGGTTACCACTTACAAAAGGGTATTAAAATTGCCCTTGAGCTGAGTTTTCGAAAATAGTTGCGATTGTGTTGATGTCTTTATGCTATACAGTTTTGAATTGATAAAAGAAAAGTATGAATTTTGCTGATGGAATAAATGTCAAGTAAGATGCAGAAAAGGTGGTTTTGTACGTCTTTTACTTGACGCTTTTAGCGGACCGCATGTGGCCGATATAGGCCACTCCCCCCCCCCCCCCCCAGGCGCGGATCCACGGGCCGATTCTACCGGCCCAGCCCCCTCCCCTAGCCTCCCAAACCGGTAAAAAAATAGGATAGTAACGTAAATTTTACCTTTAAAAAACCCACAAAAAACACCCCCCCCCCCCCTGACCTGCGAGTGACATAAACGCGGCATCAAAATATTTGTGCTTCTCTGACCGTAATTAAATGCCTAAAACTCCTGAGCTTCCGGGGTTTCCGCCCCCTGAACCCCCACAATAATGTACGCTCGCTACCCCTCTACCTGATCGTAAATACTTTAGCCCCCCCACTTTGATAAACGTTCCGCGGGGCCTGTGTATATATACGCATACAACACTGATCTTTATGATGTCTTTAACGTGACATATCTTCTTCTCCCCAAACGAGAAAGAAAACAAGGTCATTAAAAGGGATTAAGCGACAAATAATGATTGTGATTCAAATTGTGCGTATATTTGTTGGAATAAGCACTGCTATTCACCAGAATCTTCTTTGTAAAAACAACTTTTACAAATCTCAGCCATGCTTACTGAGTTGAGACGTTCCATTCAATTTAGAATACTCATTAAAGAATACCTAATCTGAAAGTAATCTTACAACACAGTGGCAGAATTGCATGGCTGAGATTTGTAAAAGTCGTTTTTACAAAGAAGATTCTGGTGAAAAGCATTGCTTATTCAAAAAAAATCCTTGCATCAATTTGAATCACCATGATCATTTTTGTCGCATGATCCTTTTATTAAATAACCTTGTTTTCTTTTTTGTTTGCTAGGGGAGAAGAAGCTATGTGACGTTAAGAAATCATAAAGATCAGTTGTATTATGCGTATATACATTATGATATCAGAACAAAATGTTGATTATCAGAATGTAATTTTGGAATACCTCTAAACAAATACCCGATCTTACTCTGCCGATACCACATTATCTTTAGCCCGTTTCAGTATTAGTATGAGCCAATATAAAGTTATTATTCTTTATTCAGCTCTTCCTCAAAAATAGTTTCGCTATTTTGTTTAGGGTTGAGACGCTAAGAAATGGTTTCAAATGTACATTACACAAACCCTGAACCATTGCATAATGATGGTGGTACTCTCTCTCTCTCTCTCTCTCTATTTATTTTAATCATGCATTATCAACTACATATTAAGCGGCAACAAAAAACTTATGGTTATCTGGGGTAGGTGAAAGTGAGAGTTAAAAAGAAAGTCGTGCTAAAACGGAGCTTCACCCCCCCCCGAAAAAAAAAATAGTGGTCCTCCTCTCCTGCACACTCCCCCCCCCCCCCCCCCCCCCCTCCTGCTTTAATATCCACCGGCCGGCTGAGTAGGCGCAAAAATGTGCTCTTATCCCCCCCCCCCCCCCGCTCATTCGCCGCTAAATATTTTCTCAAGATGTGCCCCCCCCCCCCTCCTGCCGCCGGCTGGATCCGCCCCTCCCCCCACTCAGTGTTATTTAGGGTACGCGTACGCTATTCAAGAATCAGTAGCCAAGGAGTGCGTTAACAAGTTCAAATCACATTTCCTGGGAGTGCCATATTCTCTATGTGAGACAACTTTCGGCGAAAATAGCCCACTTCCTTCAGACTATAGATGAGCTAAACGCATAATTCCATTGCCACACCCCTTTTCGAAATATCCAACATTTGTGATTGGTCCCAAGTTTAGAGCGGGTCACGTGATGACTCATGTAATTGAAGGTTTAGTTGACGCTGATTGGATAAATAATGTCATCTGCTTTAGAGTTGGCATAGTAAAGAGCGCCATCTCGTGTCTGAATTCCAAAGCTTGAAGCGCCAAATCTCATTGCCGTATTTCTCTCTCTCTCTCAGGCTCATACCTGTCTCTCTTCCCTCTCCCTTTCTTATCTTTTCTCTCATCTACTTTCCTCTCACTTTCTTCCCTTTCTCTCCCTTTGTCATCTATCAATTATCGTGCCTATTTTTTTCAAATGCCAAATTTACACCATGCAGTAGGCCATTTAACATGCTTGTTAAAAAAAGAAGTAAAACTGACAGTATCAACTGTTTACTTCTCTTATCACAATGTAAAACTGTACCTCGTTCTCTTTTGCAGGTAAAATTTATCTGTAGGTACATGTATAACATATTACTGCCTTCCTTTCTCTGTTTGACTAATTTGGCATTCGGAATATGAAACAATGAACCATTTAAATAAAATCTGACCATTATATCAATTCAAATAAAGGACAAGACAAAAACTGCACGTAATGTATACATCTTCATAGATAATTGTTAATACATAGCTTTTATGTACTACATGTATATTATCCAATGTTTAAAAAAAAAAAAAAAATACCATTAACATGGAAAATTGCTATTTCATATACATGGTCAATTATCACAATACATTATAGAAACATGGTAAATTACCATTTCATTTACATTTACATGGTAAAATATGATTGAATTATTGCAATAAATAAGATTACAAATACTCTGTGGCTGTTATTTGCATAGATCAACTTTCAGAGTTTTATTAAGTACTTTCTGCCTTTTGCTAAATATGCCATCTTGATTTATTCTTGAAATTTACAAAACATACCCAGTTAGTTCACCAGTCATTTTCCTTCCTCTTCAATTATATTCTTGATTACATTTCTACTTAACCCATTCCATACTGGAACCGGGTGCTTCCTGTGTTAAGCCTATGGGAATGTAAGAATCAAGTAGTCAACAGGGTACATTCCAAGGTATACTTTCCCATACACTGTTATTGAATATATAAAATATATAAATATCTGTATAGAGTACCAAAGCTGTGATGTCATAAAAATCTATTTTTAGAATTTCTCAATATTTTCTTCATTTTCCGAAAGAGCATCACAAATAATGCCCAAATGTCGAAAACCAATTGAATATGTTAAGTATTGGCTGAGATATGGCCATCTGAATAAATATATGTGCTATGGGAACTAAGTGTTATATGCTCTGGCTCCTAGTGGTTAGGAGCCAGAGCATATAACACTGAGCTCCTGGAGAGTATATTTCTTTAGATGGTCATATCTCAGACAATACTTAACATATTCAATTGGCTTTCGACATTTGGACATTATTTTTGATGCTCTTTCGGAAAATTAAGAAAAAAATTAGAAATTCTAAAATTAGATTTTTGATGACGTCACAGCTTCGGTACTCTATAGTAGTGTGTGACCTCGTATCAGGTAGAAATATCTCGCATATATTTTCTTCAAGACCAATAACGCATCAAGGAAATAAAACAGCAAAAGTATGCAAAGAACTTGCAAAGAATTGATTGATGACAAAAATGTTCTTCTTGTGGTTAGCAATATATTCCAAACAGTTTTGTAGTAATGAAATCCATTGAACTGAAAGACCTCTACTAAGTTATAAAACAGCACACACATATCATTAAGGCAAGGTCATGCATATTGGGTCCGTAAGCTAATTCAAGTCCTGGGGAGTGTTTCACAATTAGACTAGGATCGACTTTAAGTTGGATTTAACTATGGCAGGCCAATCATGCCACGGGCTGCTCTCACCATTATGATCTTTAGATAATAATTTTTCCTTCAATAATGAACTATCAAAAAAATGTAAATTCTGTAGATTTGTGACCATGATTTGTACGTCCCTTGAGAGACCAATGCCAGTAAGTTGTGAGAGAAAACAGAATAACTACTCTTTACACAACAGTTGTGTGGCTGTTGATATAACTCTCCCCCCCCCCCCCCTTCTGTACAAGCCAAAGAATTCTCTACAACAAGTTAAATTTCTTCCAGGAAGCGTCACATTCAAATTTTTTCTTTTTTTCTTCTCACTTTCTCTACTCCATACCTTGAAAGAAAAAAGCATCGTCCATCAGCTTCCAAAATTCAAATCTGGGACCTGGGAAGCTCAATAACATTTAACATTTACAAAATAAAGCAAAATGTACAATAATTTTTTTTTCTTCTCTCTAAGCATAGCAATGGTATACCTTTTATCAGGCACCGTTTTCAAGCGTTTGGAACGATGCAAAAAGTAAAAATGTCTGTTTTGTTCCTGGAAAAAATGAGGAATGAGCGCTACATTTGAATTGTACACAAAGGCGAGGAATGTTAAATATTCATTGCGACTCTAAGAAATTAATTTTAGCACCATTATTTAAATAAAAAAATCAAAGTAATCATCAGCAGACATTAGTTAAAGCTTCTTTCATTCTTAAGCACACAAATATTGCGCAGTGTAAATTATACATATGTTTACATTGAAAAGGAAAATTTGCTATAATGCACGTCTGAAATCTTTGTAAAAAAATTTGCTCCCGAGGTTTTGTTCATATAAAGTTCACATTTATTTATTTACAATGCAAAGGGCAATCCATCTCTATTACTTGCATGAAATGAACAAAAGCAGAGAGATAGGAGAAGTAGATTGGTGGAAGTTTGAAAGGAAAATGGGCCACTGTAAACAAAAAGTACGTTTTTATTTGTGACTGACTGAGCAGGGTTCCCTTCTTTTGGGAGTATGTATATATGAACATGCTATTGTGAGTATCAGTCAGGAGATAGCTGACGGTTTATGTAATACAACCATGTTATTAGGAGTACAAGTTTAAACAAATGGGAAAGCTACTGTATAAATTAAAAGACAAATTCAAAAATTTGAGATTTTCATACATAATAGTGATCTCAACATTAAAGGTACTATATGTCCCTTTTGCAGCCAACCTCAAATTCTGTAGAACTTTGCAGGAATTATGAATATGTCATGTATGTCCTATCTGTGAAATTTAAACGTTAGCAGTGTCCTCATATTCAAATTATGCAAGGAAACCCGTTTACTTGCTAGACTTCACTGTCAGACACTATTGAGTGACTGACTGGCTTTTTTCCTTCTTTGGTAATTTAACATACATGAAAAGAGTTGTAAAGGATACATGAGCATTTGTCTACATCAATAACCCACTTCTTGCGATGGCCAAGATTTAACTGATTGAATCTTTGCGCAGCATAAAACGTTTGACCATTTGGTACAATTGTCTGAAAATCATGACTATTACTTTTGGGCTCTATAGCCCTAAAGTCGATTTGACAACTAATAGTCGTTATTTTCCCACTTGAAGACATTTTCAAGCCCCACCTTTTTAGGGAAGTTCTAAATTAGTATTATCTTTCAAATGCAGTTGGAATTTAACTTTTTCATTTTTTGGGCCTGCAAATGGGACATAGTACCTTTAACACATAAATTTTTGATTTTTTTTTTTTTTTTTTTCTTCTTCAAATTGTCACCCATCTGATCTTCTGCTTTAGGTCAAAACAATTTGTTTTCAAGATGGATTGCCATTAAAAGAAACTTTCTCATACGATTACGAACATTTATATGAACATGAGATGTACCTTAAAATTGAAGGGCCATTTACATGAACATCAAAGTACCATTATCATTTCTGCAATAAAAATGTAAAATATGTGTCTTCAAAATGACAAATATGTATTTATACATGTATGATCAAAACATTTTAATACAAAAACAATCCAATACTGTAATTCTTTGGTTAAAGTGATTAGTTACCATAACAATACCACTTTAAGGTGGAAAACATTGAATCCTGGAAGCGAGTACAAAACAATTTTTAAATAGTTTTTGATAAATTGAGTAGTATCAGTAGCCTTCATTATTGCTTTAATAAGTGTAATAATAATACCGGTTTCTTATATAGTACTTTACCATTCATTGATCAACACACTTACATAATTATTATTACCCCGGTCACTGGATTAAATTGCTATGCTGCACATTTTCGTGCACATTCTCCACTTCCCAGGGAGGATTCCCAGCTGGTCGCCTTCTTAAGGGCGCGCACATGCTAATCCAACCACAAAGAGATTCGCATCTTACCGAGTGGAGGAGAGCAATGTAGATAAAATGCATTGCTTAAGGACGTTACTTTGGCGCAACAAGGCAAATAGCCAATGCATTACATGTATTTCTGTACATATTTACATTTCAAATAAATTCACATGCACATGTACATGTACATGAATAATATTCACATCAACAATATGATGCGCAATATAAAAACAAACACACTTAATGATTACAAAAATATTCTGGATATTTATATTACACTTTATATAAAGGCTCGTTTGGATATGATGCAGCAAAACCGTGGCGTTTTTTTCTGTGATGATGTAAAATGTACTACGATTCGCAATTCCGTATCTTATAACACAGCGTTCAGTGAACACATACAAGTCCTTTGTTGCTTGCGGTTGCCATTCATTTACATGTAAAAAAAGCAAAAACCTCCAAGTGCTCATTACCCTTGTCACTGAGCATCATGTGCACCTTCTCCACTTTTTTGGGAGAGTTGCAAATGGAGGGTTTTGCATGCTTCGCATAGTGGTAGCTCTGTCATCTGTCCTGAAGGTAGACCTGCGGCCTGTCCTGCAGGCAGATCTGTTGTCTGTCCTAGAGGGCGCAATTCAATGCCATCGGTGTCTGTATCTCCTACTTTCAGGCTTGCTGTAAGTTCTATTCCTTCATCTGATATCGTGAAGGTCTCTTGGTTGTTATTCGAGGAGTCTGGCTGTCGGGGAGATGTCAATTGCTGTAATAAGAAACGAGACAAACTTGAACATTAGAAAAGAGCTCGTTAAAGAACATGAGCACTTTATGCAGAGGCCCAGATAAAGGCCATAGCCAAAATTTCCAATAACTGCATCAAATATGAAAGGAATGATTATCAGCTTAACAATAGTGGTGGCTCATTCTCAGTCACACCACCAAATCGACCCTACACCGACTCCCGATCAAATCTTGGCCTGACGAGGTATTGTGTTATTTTGTTCGGTCTGTTGTCGGAATGTTATCGGTCTCTTTGGTGTGACTCAGGTATTAGCATTATGAAAGTGGTGCGACTTACATCAATGAACTACAACATTACCTTGTAAGCTGTAGTATCCAGATCACTGTGTGCCTAACAAAAGGGTGGGAATGGATGCATGGCTCTACACTAGATGAACCCTTCCCCCAGAAATATTCTCTTTAACTTATTACTAGCCATGAAGCGGAACCCTGGATTGCCACAGAACATGATGCATACATACACTGTAGGTGTACCAAAAGTTGACCATGGCAGTCCAATGTTTAGTTAACCAAAGCATATACAAGGTTAAAACCTTGGACCTTTCTTTGACTAATCTTCAGAACTAATTTCCCTTGGTGTATCCATCTCTATCATTAACCACGATAGGCCCAATCTGTTGGAAATTTTTATCTTCCTTTATTAAGAATTTAGAATTGGAAACTGACCAAACTTTGTGCATCCTACTGCCACCTACTGCCAGGCATACAATGAATTTATGAATAAACAGTCATAGGCTTAGTTCATTGGTAAGGTCCCCGAGAACTAGGACCTTTAGAGATCTTCCTGTAAAATAGGTGCACATGCTAATACAATAGCATCAAATATCCTTGAAATATTATCACCTCACCAACTATATATGAAATAGTAAGGCATGGCTAACATTGAAACATATACCATGATAGTTGTTGATATATCAGCTGGTATTGTTTAAGAATTTGCGATACTATAATTGTAACCACATGCACCTTATTACAGGATTGTGTCTAAATCTACAAATTACAATATTCCAGTATTGCTGTGATACAAACAACATCAAACAATTACATGTTCACTTACAATACAATTATTGAATGATATATATCTCCATCTGCAAAATTACAAACAAAAAAATACTATCATACAACAAACTTTATCATAATCAAACAAACTTCATCTTAATCTTGCTTTTGTAACATTAATATCGAACACTTTTCCTTAAAAGGAGGAGTTCAGTCATCACCCCGATAGTAACGAATCAGTTTCCTCCTTCGAAAGGCCACTAGCCGAACGGTGGCGTTTAGAAGGACGATGCAACGCCCGTTTCAAGAAATCTCTTGGCCCTCTACTGGCGGTAGTGTTGTTTGGAGATGACGACAGATGGATGGCTTTGGACACAGCGGTACCCAGTAGGCTCCGTGCTGTTATCACAATAACAGTTGAAAGGAAAAGGAGACTAAACATCATATCTTGTTTTACAAGTCATTAACAAATTAAGAATCAAATTGAGCTAGAAGGGTAATCATGTATTTGAAAGCTTCCTAAACTTTACATAAGTACATTTTTTTAATTTTAAGGAAACTTATTTTTCTTTGATGGTACGTTGCAAAAAGGAAATTTCTTTTATACAGGCATACAGGTAGTTACAGGTGTATATGAAAAGAAGCTCATTATCACTATCACTTGTCTTCAATTAAATATATTGCACAGTCGATATTTTTTTATAGGTTATTTAATGTACATGTACAGGAGGCACAGGCATTGTCTGGTATAAATGTGATGGAACAAAACCTTTACAAATCAATATACATAACATAACATATAAATGCTTTGACAAATATCAAGAAAATGAATGAAACAAAATATCTAGCTCTTTGCAATTTTTGAAGCCTTGTAATTTATATAATTGAAGCATGTTCTCATGAAGCTAATGGGTTTTGAAATCAAAGGCATTTAACAGTGTTCTGTAGCTGGGCTGGCTAGCATTCTGATATAAAGTTGATAAAATTGCAAAGTAATATGAACAGTGTGAGTTAAAATCTGAAATCCTACAACACATGAAATAGCGTAAATTTTATTACAGAAACATGTACATTAATTCTTTGTAAAAAACAAATATATATACAATATTCTTTACATTATCTTTTTAATAAATTGCTCATCTTTAAAAAATTGTTTTCTATGAACATTGACTCATAATACATAATACATATCAATATATTAAAAAATAAATAAGCATTTCCAAGCATACTAGCATAAAATGACTTAAATAAAAAAGAAAGAGAGAGAGATAGAGAGAGGGATGGGGGGGAGGGAGATAGGGGAGAGAATATGATATATAAATTGCTCTATGTGAATATAAAAGTGAAAAGTGAGGATTGAGAGAGAAAGAGAAAAAAAACAGAAGAGAGAAAATAGAGAGAGAGAGAGAGAGAATGAAATAGAGGTGAGAGATAATAAATGATGGAGATCTGAGAAAAAAGGGGGTTGTAAAAAAGCATGAGTGAAAAGAAGTAAATTACAGTAAACAGTTAAAATTATTTTATTCATTTAACAATACTATTTTCTAAAATGAATGATACAAACCACCTCTACTTTTCAGTAAAATATAGCAAAATCTTAATCAATATGATGGTACAGTTAAAATAAGAGCATTCCAAAATCACATCTCCTTATGAAGCTGCTTCTTGAGGTAAAATACATATTACATGAAAAGGCTCATGATAAATAATATACAACAGCAAGTCAGCAAGATCTGACCAAGTAAATTGCCAAAACTCTTGAGTGCTCAAGCGATCATGTCGGTAACAGGTACTATTGCACATCATATGATCAACGCAATAATGAACAAAAATCAAATCAAAGCAAAACAAAAATAAAAATAAAAGCAAAACAAAATATAACTCATAAACTCAAATGATGAAAGCAAAGTCTTTGTTAATAGTGTACATGTACATGCATAGAATGAAGCACTGTTAAATGTATTCAACATTTTCAAGTGAAAATCAAAGAGTCTGAATGGCGTCTGAATTTAAAACAAGGTGCTTGAATGGTATCATATCACTCAATTATTCCTTTTCTTTATTTTGTTGTGTGCTAAATCTAAAACGGATCTGGTGTCATGGACTAAAATTTAATGTTAACTTTCAACATGTTGATAATACAAGAGTAAGATTTTTAAACAAAACCAATAAATTCAAACATAAATAAAAACAAAACTTGTGAAATTGCATTAAATCATAACAGCAGTGTGACAACTATTATTTTTGCAGATGGACAGAAACTACATTTACTCAATTAAAAATGACAATTTAAAAAACATATAAATACAATTCTATACACTTAATATTTTATGCAAATATAATCAGAAAATACCACATTATATGTATGTTATAACAAAAATAAGCTGGGGGTAATATCAGCAATCAAGAGCAAATAATGAATGAAATAATAAAAATTGGACATGTTTCGTAAGGCAAGTAAAAGCGAATAAAAATGGCATTCAAAGGACAAGTTATATAACAACTGCAGCTGCCAATCTGGCAAACCTAAATCTTGTTGCACCCTCAATCTAGTTACACCCTCAATGAAGGCAAAACTTGAAACATGGGTGTTCTGTTGTAACTTGAATATTTATGAAACTGTCTTGACTTTTATTTTTCAATCACATTCTAGTCAACTCATTCATGAGCAGGATATCAATCAACATGTTTTTAATAACACAGGTCTGTTTTTAATAATCCATATCTGTTTTTATCTATACAATACACTGAAAGAATGACTTAAATGTAAAATAACAAGGCTACCAATACGAAGCAAAGCTCAACAGCATTAAATAAAAGTATGGTATGTTTAAATCTGGAAGCGAAATAAAAGGATGACCAAAGCAAGCTTGTGTGACAGCAAAATGGCACAATGAAACATTTCAACGTATGACATCATCCATTTGGGCATTTAATAGCTAACCCTGAAATAATGACTCACATGTAAAATAACAAAAGTTACAAATACAAAGCCAAGATCAACAGCATTAAATAAAAGTATTGTATGTTTAAATCTGGAAGCGAAATAAAAGGATGGACAAAGCAAGTTCGTGTGACAGCAAAATAAAATATGAAACATTTTAACATATGATATCATCCGGTTGGAGCATGAAGGGCATTAGCTCATATACTTTAGCACAGAGTTAATGCCCTTCTGGCGCTCAGCAGACGATATCATGGATGTAGCATACTAGGCATCTGCTCTTAAAGGGACTTGGTAACATTGTTCAGATGAGAGATAGTAGTGCTAAGGTAGTACTTCAATGCTAGATGTACAATTAATGATAATCTGAAAATTTGAGCGAAAACGGACCATTATTCATGGTATAAATTGGGAAAACTGACCTGATCGATTCCTTAATTCTCCCAACTATATTATTACAATTTAATTACATTTTAGATGAATTTAAATTGTCATAAAACAATAAAATGGCTCTACATTCCATTCCAGACATTTCAGTGTTGACAGATTTTGTATAGCCCTGTTTTATGTCCTTTTTTCATGGAAAAACGGTTGGGAAAATTCAAAGAGGGTTGGGAGAATTTACTGTTAATCACTGTTAGAGGGTGTCGTACATTGACGCCTTCAAAGAAAACCATAGATATCTTTGTGGTTTGAGAATTTGTTCAGAATTGTATGCATGTCAGAGGGTTAGTACAGTAGAAGGAATATAGTAAGTAACATTTTATACAAAAATTAAGCATTTTTTTCCATCAACCTTCAACAATGTTACTGAGTCACTTTAACCCCTTGCCTAATAACACCGGGTGGTCCCTGTAATAAGACTATGGGATTGAGAGGATCCAGGAATCAATGGGTTAATTCATTTAAATGTTTCTGTTTGAGAGCCTTGGATCCATAGTGCACATATTGCGTAGTGTCTGCGTAATGAAGTGCTTTGCCAGCAAACATGCAAGTGCCTGTCAAGAATCAACCGACAAGTCCAATCTGCTACCTCCATGCCATAAATGTTTTGTTCTTTTAGCGAAGGCAATAAAGCACAATATTTCTGACACATCCATAATATTATTTTAGTGTTTTTTTTAGTCTTCAAAGTTTTGAAGTTCATATTTAATACGAAAAAATTAGATGTTAAAAACACTTGGCAAGATACCAAAGCATTTACCAAGAACCAAGATAGGAGAAGAAGGATAAATCGTCAGCTGTCTGCATGAAGGCCCATAATAATAATAATATCCCACTTTTATATAGCGCTTAATACATCTATGATGTCTCTATTAAAGTGCTTTACAGATAGACTATTACCCCGGTCATTGGATTCAATACTTGCCAGCACGTACTACAGTCTGATATTTTTGCAAAGTTTTAACGAACGGTGACATTATCGTCACGCTTGATAAATGTGTCAGAATACTATTCTGTGCCATGCTTTGTTCCTTTCAATGTGTTAAACAGACACATGGTACCACAAAAATACCGTGAATCATCATCATCATCAAGAAAGTGGCATGCATTTTTTTAAAGGAGAATGTAGCGGTGGACTTGTCAGCAGATTTTTTGAAGAATCTTTTACCTGGATCATCATCATCATCATAATCATTATAATCTTCATCATCATGAAAGAAGTCTGATCTCATGTCATATGAAGTCTAGGAAAATAGAAAGATCACAAAAACAAAACACTCAACATATATAACGATAAAACATGTATTGTCAAACCTACCTTAAAAGCGTTTAACAATGTTTCCAGTTTTACAAATCTGAGATGCATGGCCCTATGTGTTATCAGTGTCTGTGATTTGGTGTAATATCGAAGCCCTAAAAAAACATGTCTGTACCCAGCAAACCGACATGAAAGGCAATCTACAAGTTGAAACAGCAGGGCCCCGTCTTACAAAGAGTTGATATCAATCGCAACTATGTACATAAGAGATAGCAGACAGCAAACTTGCGATTGATTTGGATCAATCCCAACTCTTTGTAAGACGGGGCCCAGATATGAATTAGACATAAATACAAAGAGAGGTACAGATATGGAGACTTATGGTTTGTTTTCATGTTCTTTGCACAATGAGGTGAAACATGAATTCATAATACGGTCAAATATTCAGTGAGTAGTTACATCTTTATTCGTCAAAGCCTTGGAGCAAATGGCAAGGTATTAACATGTAATCTTGCCCACGGTTTTTCCTTTGAAGGGAAGGAAAGGCTGCTCATGAGGTAGAATAAAAACAATATTTATATTTATATTATTCATGTGTAATGTTAACAATCTTGTGTTATATTGTTATATTTTATGTAATCATGCTTGATACATTATGTTTTACTTGTTATTATTTTTGTTGTTAATAAACTCAAACTCAAACTCAAACTCAGAATGAAATACATTGCAAAGACAAGGATCAGGGTGATAGTGAGTACTAAAAAAAAAATTAATAAAAAATGTTTCCTCAACCACCTCCCCCTAGGGAACAATATGGAAAATCAGGAAGAAAAAATATTTATCAAAAAAATCAAAAAAATCAGGAAAAAAAAAAATAAGGAAAACAAAAAAAACAAAAAAACAAATCAAACAAATTTGGAAAACGATATAAATCAGGTAATTATCAGGCCTGAAGGATAAATCTCACTGTGGCAATTAGCATACAAACAGCCATCACAAGTGAACTGAAACAGGGGCGATCCTTGACAGTCAAGGTCTCCATGGGGGTGTATTAACAATTCATGAGGTTTATGGGCGGGAGGAGGGGAGTCCTGGGGGGTGTTTCACAATGATCTTAAGTTGATTTTATCTCTAAGTTGGACTTAACAATTATGGAAAGCCGTTAGCATCTTTGAAAATATTTTGTAAAAGTTATTTTGAAAGGCATAAAATGTTGATTCAAATCATTCATATTTTCTATTATCATGGGAGATTTCATGTTCTTGATGTGGAATTTATGAAAAGTCTAAAATACTTGAATTTTTGCTTTCGAATATATTTCATTATAAGGCTACAAATGGCTCTCCATAATTGTTAAGTCCAACTTAGAGATAAGTTCAACCTAGGACCTTTGTGAAACAACCCCTCCCCCCCCTGAAAAGGGCTGTTTAGTGTTAATGAGGATAAACAAGTAAAGAGAGAGGAAGGCAAAAAGAGAAACTCACCCCAGGTGCACCATTGGAGGGCCTTTTGGAGTCACCACCATCGTCACTAGATAACGTTATAGCGTTGGGTGAGGCTGGACGCTGCGAGGGCATCCTTCTAACAATGAGCACCATTTGGGCGGTGTCTGCTCCAAAGGCATCCGTGATGTTTTCTGGTGTCAAGTCTCGTCTGCTCGTGTTGTTCAGAGACAGCACCTCGTCACCAACCTGGAACGAAGAAGGAAGGAGTGGAAGATTATTTTCTGAGGACAAACTCATCATTGGACTCACGATGACGACGTATTTTGGGGGGTATTGCTTTCCCACAGCATTCAAAGTCAATTTATTCTTCTTCTTCTCTCCCCTCTCTCTCTCTCTCTCTCTCTCTCTCTCTCTCTCTCTCTCTGTCTCTCACCTTTAGTCCTCCATCTTGTAAAGCAGGTGCACCTTCCATGAACTCTGATAGTGGTAGGTGTCTGGACCATACTCCACTTACAATGAGAACCCCCTCTAACTCCCTCCTTCTCTTTTCTCCCTCCCTCCCCCTCCCTCTCTCCATCTCAGCCTCCCTCCCTCCCTCCCTCTCTCTCTCCATCTCATCCTCCGTCTCATCCTCCCTCTCTCCATCTCATCCTCCTTCCCTCCCTCCCTCTCTCTGTCTCACCCTCCCTCCCTTCCTCCCACTCCCTCTCTTTCTCTGTCTCATCCTCCTTCCCTCCCTCCCCCTCCCTCTCTCCGTCTCATCCTACTTCCCTCCCTCCCTCTCTCTGTCTCACCCTCCCTCCCCCTCCCTCCCTTTCTCTCTCTCATCCTCCTTCCCTCCCTCCCCTCCCTCTCTCCGTCTCATCCTCCTTCCCTCCCTCCCTCCCCCTCCCTCCCTTTCTCTGTCTCACCCTCCCTCCCCCTCCCTCCCTTTCTCTCTCTCATCCTCCTTCCCTCCCTCCCTCTCACCCTCCCTCCCCCTCCCTCTCTCCGTCTCATCCTCCTTCCCTCCCTCTCTCTGTCTCACCCCCCTCCCTCCCTCCCCCTCCTTTTCTCTGTCTCATCCTCCTTCCCTCCCTCCCTCCCCCTCCCTCCCTTTCTCTCTCTCATCCTCCTTCCCTCTCTCCCTCTCACCCTCCCTCCCCCTCCCTCTCTCCGTCTCATCCTCCTTCCCTCCCTCCCTCCCTCCCTCCCTCCCTCTCTCTGTCTCACCCCCTCCCTCCCTCCCCCTCCCTCCCTTTCTCTGTCTCATCCTCCTTCCCTCTCTCCCTCCCTCCCTCCCTCTCTCTGTCTCACCCCCTCCCTCCCTCCCCCTCCTTCCCTTTCTCTGTCTCATCCTCCTTCCCTCCCTCCCTCTCACCCTCCCTCTCTCCATCTCATCCTTCTTCCCTTTCTCCATCTCATCCTCCCTCCACCCTTCACTCCCTCCCTCCCTCTCTCCCTCCCCATCCCACCCTCTCTCTCACCTTCAGTCCTCCATCTTGTCCAGCAGGTGCCCCTTCCATGACCTCTGACACGGTGATAGGTGTTTGGACAGGGCCGTATTCTCCTTTCAGCGAGAAACCAAAACCCTCTTCTGATTTCTTCAGCACGACAACCAGATAGTCACATACAGCATCCTGAAACAAACAAAAACAAGAACATATTTAGGAAACTCAACTATTTACAGCTTGCTGTCTTTGCGTCTGCTATATTAAACAGCAATTCATTATGTAACAATTATATATCTACCTCTACAACAGCAACTACTAATTCTACTATTAATAACAAGAAAATGACAATAACAACGACCAAAAAAAACAACAAAAAAAAACATCAAAACAATGATAATTACGATAATGATAGTAAAGTTATTATCAATATATGTTTTTCAGCATTCTGGAAGCTTTTGATAATATGTCTGGAGAGTTATCAGATCCTTTCATAAAAGATTCTTTCTGAAACCAATACAAATTTCCCACATGATATACTGGTACATGACGTTGATGATCTTTTTGGTGGGGCCTCACTAGTACTTAAGATTCAGATATTCCAACCTCTCGACACAAAAAACCAGACTGAGTATCCTAAAAAAAAAAAATCAGATTTTCACGAAAACTCGACACCTACTACTGGCCCGTCGGCCCCGGGCCAGTAAAATTACATAAAAATGTTTGCTCTTTTAATAAAATTTAATGAGAAAATTGTTAAGCAAAGTTGTTGTTGGGGGTTGCAGTGGTTTACTTGTACATGTTTCTATGCGATTCCGCTGTTTTTATGGGTTTTAAAAATTATTATTGTACTAAATACGATTTAATCGTACTGGTTGGCATCTCTGAAGATTTGCCTGGTTCTTCCAGACATTTGCTTTGACAACATCTCCCAATAATTTGTCTTGTTTTGAAATTAAGTCTTCCTCTGCTTTGGTTAACTCATGGAGCAAAGCTGTGGTTTGCCACACTGGACTTTTTTTACACTTACAGTCTACATGTACCATAGACTACTAACAGTGTGGCAGTCTCTGCTATTGATTCTTAACAAATTTACCAAGAGTAAGTACTCCTAATTGGAACTCTTCTACTGGAGCTTCTTCTTTCAACCAAATCTGTCATTTTTGCGACATTTTAAAACCTAACCTAGCCATCCTAGCGCTGCATATTAATATTTGAACAATATGTGAACAATCGCGCTGGTATGGTGTGGTGGAGATCAAAATAAATTGGCCAGATTCTAGACTAACCAGTATGTCCCAATGATGATTATGGACAAGTTACGACCAGGGTAGTCATTCATTTACGATAAGCCTCCTGATTTTCTCGCAATGTCATTTATTTTAAGTAAACATAGCTTTGCACTCGTAATTTTTTGTATGAAATTTCATTACTAGTATTTTATAAATTATTACGTCAGATTCTGTGTGCGTGCGTATCATGAATATTTATGATTATATTTCACATACTTATAATCTTGCTCTACGATTGGTCAAAAGTAAATCATGTGATGAAAGATAGTTCGCCCATCATAGATAGAAGAAAAGTTTGTTGCACTGTGTAGATAGTAGTACTATCTCCACAGTGCAACGCACTTTCACTGAAGATAGAAGTACTATCTACACAGGGCAACGCACTTTAATTGTATACGCTGCGTATTGCTCTCCTCTTTAAGCGCTTTTAGTGTTAGTACGCAAACTTTGGTCATGCGCGAACTAAATGGTCACACCACAATACTGCATGGACTGTACGTATCGTACACCGTTTGCTAGCTGTTAATTGATGACTTGTTGCTCTAAAATGACGGAAGAAGTGAAATGTTTCCGATGTGGAATATAAAGCAAATAATCACCTTTTGGTTGCAGGCGATGGCAAACTATCACTTCCTCTGCAATCTGAATGTATACGCTATCTAAAACCACAGCTTCGCTTCGGAAAGATAGCTACATCCAGATCGCCTCGGAAGAGATAGTTTGTCCGATCACCTTCACCAACGGTAGTTATTAGCTTACTAGCGCATGACGTATAGGTTCATATTGAGCCAATCAAATGCAGTGGTACGATGGCTAACTTAGGTTTTTTTTAAACGCGTCCTGTTTGCACCTGAAGTGGGTATTTTCCATGGCTCCACAAATTATGGAGAAAAAAAAGAAGAAGCATATCACCAAACCAGATCTTACCTTAGGTTCAACTTTTGAGGTGTTCTCAGCCACACTGTAAAGAGGAAAATAGTAGAACAACAACTTGAATTACATCTCAAAACATACACTTTATACCATGCAACAATAAAGGATTATACAATTCACATGGCACCAAATGATAACAGCTTTCCTCCCTTCATAGTGTTAGTCGTGGCCTTGGTCCAGAAAATGAGGGGAGACTGGACTTACACGGACAAAATCCAAATGATTAAAGTCACTAATTCAAGGGAATGGTGTCGGAGAAGACCATATTGCCAGGTTTATCATGCTTCCTTTTCCCTCCTCTCCTCCTTTTTTTTCTCTTGTTATTTCTAGTTTTAATGTCCACAATGACTAGTAATAAGCCACCGTAGCTACATGTATATACATCCATTGGATACGCTGTTTGGACACGATCACCTTTTTTAAGACCGATTCATTTCTTTGAGTCAATAAAATTCCTGTATATTTTCCTCATTTGGGCGATTTTTCTTGAATTCCCTGACTTTTCCATGACTGGAAAAAGAGATTCATTCATTGTTTTCCCAGATTTCCAGGATAGCTGGAAACCTGATGAAAGCTTGCTCTCAAATGGACCATTCTGATCAGATTTTAAAGCAACAGGTGTATAGGATTCACCATGTTGTAGTCCTCAAGAGCGATCCTGGCTAGTTTGCAGCTTTTGTCTTCCCTGTCTAATCCACAAAATTACTGAAACATACTGTCCCCTCTTCCCGCCCCACCCCACCCCACCCTTCTCCACCCTTTACCAAGAAATCATGCCCCCATTCCCTTCATTTGTTCCTTCACACTGATGTTCTATCCTTTTCATCATTTTCAATGTGCCATACTAGAATATAACAATATTTCTATCTTGTCTACCTTTTATTTTGATGGTTCTTCTATGATTATGAACACAACAATATAGTTTCTCATAAATATATATTACGTATTTTTACAGTGTGACCAAAACAAATTTCCTTGTATTCTTGTGAATTTGGATGAATAAAAAGAATTGAATTGAATTGAATTGAAAAGCTCAACTGAATTGGGTATCAAGGGTATCAAACAGCTGCATGGTCTTACATTGCGTTGTAATGCTCCAAAGCTATCCTGGCTAGCTTTGCAGCTTCCGCCTTCCCTGTCTGATCTACAAGCTTACTGAAAGTACTGTTGGGATTCTGAAGTAGCACATACGGTTGATCAAACTCTACCAGTTCACCAGCATCAAGGACCTGTGTTTGGAGAAGAAAAAAAAGAAAAATCATCATTAAAGATAAAGACCAGTTTTTAGAAAAAACGCCCCCCCCCTCTCAAAAAATGAAATGGAAGCTCTTATTACCAATCATGTGAAAGAATATGTTTTGACTAATATGTGATGATACAAATTTTGCCGGGAAACCACCTACTAATTGATATATTTGGTATTAAATTATCATATCTATCCGGACTGGATAGATATCGTGTAGTCCCATATACATCTTTCCGTGTACAGTGCTTGCAACTTTACCAAGACTGTGCCAAATTTCTTATCATTTATTCATATTCATATTCATTTTTATTTCATTTCCAACAGAAAGGTAAACAAAGGTATTACATTTTATTTCATACATAATTCATTTTTTCAAGAAACTATACAAATAAACTTTGCAAATAATACAATTATTACAAGAAATTCTTAATTTTTATGATTCCAGAACCTTGCAGTACACACTAATACTTATATGCTAGATGATCAACCTTTTCTGATCAATTCCACAACGTTTCTTTCACAATGCAATCGCATGACCAAAACTTGTCTTTACCTTTAATTTTGAACAAAACTGAACACAAATGTTTGCCAACATACTCTCTCCTCATGTCCTCAAAAGCTGAACATTTCTTCACAAGAATTTGGAGATTTTGACTTATCTTAGAAAACTTGGAATCACAACTTATTTGCGATTGATATCAATCGCAACTACGTACATAAGAGATAGGAGACTGCAAACTTGCGATTGATTTAGATCAATCACAACTCTTTGTAAGACGGGGGCCTTGATAGCTAAAACTGACAAAAGCACATAACATAGGCCTGGACAACAAAAAAATGCTTTAAATATGTAGACTTTTATCACTGCCATCCTCCAGATAGGTCCCTCCATTACACATTTTGTACATTACATCATTAATCTTTATTTCTCTCTCTCTTATTTTCTCCCCCAATCTCTCTTTACTTCTGTCTCCCTCTTTTGCATTCTCTCTATGTCTCAAGCCCTCAGTGAAACCTATTTTGATCAATCTCTCCATCATTCTCCCTTCTCTCCAACTCAATTTACAAACATTGATAGTGAACTGATTTAAAATGTAATTTTTTTTAGCTCAAAGGGATCCGGTAACTTCGTCTCAGATCATTGAACAAAATCCTAAAATGTTGCGTTTTCCTAACAGTTTTCATAACACTACAGTCTATTGGGGAAAATGAGTATGGCAAAACCAGTCATCTCAGATTTAACATTGTTAAACGATGCCTTTAAGCCAATTCTGTCATAACCAAATTCAGCATTCAATGTATTTCAAATAAATAAACTTCACAATTTATTTCAAATAAAATAAACTTCACAATTTATTCCCCTCTTCCAGATGTAAGCCTATTAATCTCTCAAAGTTTTAATTTCTTTGGTGCTCAAGGCAAAGGTCAGACATGATTGGTGGTGGTTATTTTAAAGCATAAATGCTTGTTAGTAAGCAACCAGACAGCCGACGGCTTTAGGTCCTCTCCGAGGGACCTGGTAATGAGGATTAATGCCTTACCAAAGGGCACTAGCACATTGACTTGGTTTCGAACCCGGGTCACCGGATTATGAGACCACTGCTCTACCGACTGAGCTATCAAGGGTGAAGACTTACCATGATTCTATCTGAGTCCATGATGGTGTGGAGACGATGAGCAATGGTTAGGACAGTGCAGTTCTTGAACTTTGTCCTGATGGTCTCTTGAATCAAAGTATCGGTTCTAGTTTGCGACGATAAAAACAAAAGAAATCAATTAATATTTAAAGTGACTCAGTAACATTGCCTCAGATTCTGAAACAAAATCCTGGATTTAGCTCATGCTACTATCATAACTATAAGCCTTTAGGTCAGTCAGGAATCCCATGACTTTTACAAGCCGATCGCCTGTCTGATTATCAAGATATTTATGATTGGAAATCAAAATTTCATTTTTCGTTTTCCTAACCGTTTTTATAACACTACAGTCTATTGGGGAAAATGAGTATGGTATAACCGGTCACTCAAAAATTTTCCTTTTTTGAGCACTTCATGATCATTTTGAAGCGCGATTTTTTTTAGAGCTTCAATACTAGACCATATCACCCCAAAAATGCTGTGGTCAACTTAAAAACTGACCTTGGGTCCACATTGGCAGTGGCTTCATCCAGTATAAGAATACGGTTCTTCTTGAGGATGGCTCTGGCCAGACAGATCAGCTGACGTTGACCCACGCTGAAGTTTGACCCACCCTCTCCTACTTCCATCTCTAGCTTGGCGGGGTTCTCCTGCACCGCACGCTCCAACTGAACCTGATGCAGAGGAGTTGAATAATGAATCAATATCTTGGTACCAGCAGAACTATGTTGCATAATTATGGACATTGTGAGCCCTATGTTTAACCCTTTCAGGGCAGGATTCATATTAAAGCCTATCTGCACCTGTTTGGCCAGGAGGGATTAGACCTCCCTACGTAGTCATTTACAGATGGTCATCTCATCAAAACAGCAATTAACATAAGAAAAGGGGGAACATTCTGGACCAACAGGAACCGCTAAGGCATTGTTTGCTATATAGAGGGCCCAAGTAGTGCAGTCCTGCTTTTCAGGGCTAAATTGATCACATGTTCTTCTTCAAATTGGCAACAACAATATTTTTCTTTTATTGCTACATTTTTGTAATGAAATATAATGTCGCTAAAAAACAAATACATCAGTAGGAACTTAGCCGAAAAGTTTTAAATGGTAAATTTTGATTTTAAAAAACTAATGATTTTGAACCTCTTAATGTGTTGCCAACTTAAGGATTTTAATGCTCATTTTCATTTTAAAAAATCCTAGCAACAAATGCAATATGTTCATTCAACAAAGATGGATGCTGCATATGCAGAAACTTTATTTCCTATCTACTTGAGCATGTGGTGTATTTTCTAGGGCTCTATTGAGCCAAACCACAAAAGTAGAATGATTGCCCCGAAAGTGTTAAGGCCAACCTCTTCCAGGACACTCCACAGCTCGGCATCAGACTGTTCTCCAAAAGGATCCAGGTTTCTCCTGAGAGATCCAGTAAAGATGATAGGATCCTGGTGGAGAATAAATAAATAAATATATGATCCTGGTAATATGATATGTCATTATTAGATTGAACTGTGTCGAGAAATGAAGTGAGGACACACTCCTTTATATCCATACATGCCAACATTTGAAAATCAGAAATCTGTACACTTATGTGCGCAAAGCGCACATCATGGGCACGAAGCGCACATCACGAGCGCGAAGCGCGAAGTCCTTTTAGCCGGGGTCCAGCTTTAGGGCCCTGGAAGCTCTGGGTTTCCAGATGCTCTCTGGTGCAATCTGAGCCTATTTTAGGGACCATTTCCCCTAAAATTCAACCCAAGTTTATGGGTAATTTTTGTGTCATACCAAACAAAAAAGTGATTGAAGTGAATTCCACATTTTAATTTATCCTTGGCAGAGGCAGAGCAGATAATAGACATAGATTTAATTAGCCACTCATGCAGAGTGATGCATTTAAGTCTAGTTACTTTTTAAATAATTATACATGACATAGATCTATGCATAAAATGAGACTGGCAATAATGGTATTCAACTTTTCAGGCAACAGTCAACAATCCAAAATTATTGTAACTCATTGAGCTACATGTAAATGAGGTTGTCAAAATCAATGTCAGCAGAACAAGACTCCACCACTGATCTTTAGATCTTGCCGACAATAAATGCAGTATACATTATCAGAGTAGTAACATTTACCATATTTGTCCGTAACAAATGGGGGTCTTTCCGGAACGCAAGACACCGCAGCATAATTTTCGCGCAAAACGTACACAAACACCCAATCACTCTTACTGCATTTCGAACCTACCATTTTTAAGTCCAAAATAAATATGTGCATAAAAACGTTTTTAAAAATCTGTTTCCAGTCAAAGGATCTCCTCCTTGGGTACTCGCTCTTTTGAGTGAATCCATGATAATATTCAGGAAGAAAACACCTCGTTCAAGCGTCGAATGGCAAATTCGAATCCACAGTCAAACGGCAGAACTCGTATCCTACACACGCACACGTACACTCACGATCACCAGTACCACAGACACTCCAGCCCAGGCCGCTAGGCCCGGTGTTCATGAACAACAACACACCGTATATCGCACTTGCAATGTGCCCACTGAATCACCGAAGTCTTCGCTACTATACTTTGAATGGGTATTGCGGGCGCCGCGCGCACGATCATCTACCACCATGCTCCCCCCAAAATGCACGACCGCACACTGATCAAAACAGTAATAACGGCGGCCGTGTTGTTTCGGAATTAAACAAGATGGCGGCGGACGGACCATGTGCGTGAAAGTGCCTATCCAGTGTAGTCAATGCTATGTATGGAAAGCCAAATTCCCCAAAATCGGAACGTTCCGTTTTTTAGGGCTATAAAAACTTCAAAAACGGAACAGTTCCGTTAAAATCGGAACGGTTGGCATGTCTGTATATCTTGTTACAAAAATTAACTATTGTTAATTATATACATATTCATGATGATGTAAATGTATGGGCATTCCATCAGTTGCAGTTGACTGGAATCAATCGCAACTTTTTATAGTACAGGGCCAAGAGCTTTTTTTCTTTTTTTCTAGAGCTCTCTTAGTCCTTTTCACAGCTATCTTACCCAAGGCTATCAAACATTATTTGTTTTGTTTGTTGCTGATTTGTTTGTTTTGTTCTATTTGTTGTTGATTTGTTTGTTTATAGCTGGTCTAGGCCCTCTACCAAATTTTACTTGCTGTATGTCTATTGATTCATAATATTGATAAATTTGATAGACAACGAAACAAAAACCTTTGAATCTAGAGTGGAGGACGAACAGCAATAAGTTTTCAGAAGGAGAACAACAGTCAAAGAAAGAGAGAATTACACAGTGGCAGAAGAGCAAAGGAAGGTCAAAGGTCATAGATACCTGAGGAATAATTGAGATGTTCTTCCTGACCTCATGCAGGCCTAGGTCAGTGACCCTTATGTCGTCGATTCGGAGACCACCCATGGGCTCTGCAAGCCTAAACAGTGCTGTGATCAGAGAGCTCTTACCTGCACCAGTCCTGCCTACTATCCCAATCTAAAGATAAAAGAAAGAGGAGAAAACAAAAGAAAGTAAATAATCGTGAAGATAATGTTGATGGTTTAAATACAGTGTAATATCAAACTTAGAGTAAAGGTATTTTATGTAAAATGGTACATTAGAAAACTGCACTAAGAGAAAGAGGACCTTTTAAAATTTCTTTAAAGATAACAATCAATCAAAAATTGATATAAGCTTTGGAAATTAATCAATTTGAAGCGGCAAGCAAATATTATTTGTACTTATTTTTTATGACCTAGGCCCCAACTGTAATTAGAGTATATGCTAAGGATGAATCCAAATTTGACAGGAAAAACAGCATTGATGAAGATGGGTAAACCAAATTCTCCTTCTACTCCTTCTTTTGCTTCTTCTTCATTGTTGTTATTATTATTATCATTAGTAGTAGTAGTGGTAGTAGAAGTAGTAGTATCATCGTCATCACCATCATCATCATCATCACCATCATCATCATTTTCATCATCATCATCATCATCACCATCATCATCATCACCATTAATATCATCATCATCACCATCACCATTGTCATCATCATCACCATCATTGTCATCATAAATCATTATCATCATCATCATCCAAGTTGAATCAAGAGCAGAAGATTGTAACCACCATACAATTGAAATTAAAATGTTCTACTAACCTTCTCTTTCGGATCGATTTCACACGAAACCCCTTTGAGCACCTTGGGGGTTTCTTTGGAGTAAGCCAGAGACATATCATCAAACGAGATGGCCCCCTTGGATGGCCAGCCAAAAGGAGGCTTAGCGTCAGGCTTTTCCAGCGGGCCTTCAGGATCCAGCTGGGTGTACTCGATCACGCGCTCCACAGACGTCATCTGAATGATAATCATACACATTCAATCATCAGGTAATAACAAAATATAATGGCACGAAAGATGCATCTGGGTGGTGTTTCACAAAGATCTTAAGTCGGGCTTAACTCTAAGTTGGACTTAAACATTATGGAAAGCCATTTGTAGCCTTAAAATGAAATATATTCTAGAGCAAAAATTCAAGTATTTTAGACTTTTTTTATAAATTCCACATCAAGAAAATGAAATCTCCTTGAAAATAAAAAATATGAATGATTTAAATCAACATTTTATGCCTTTAAAAATAACTTTTACAAATATTGTTATATTATTATTATAAAACTGCACTAAAGAAACTTCCCTTATTTTGTAACCAAAGTCTCAAATATAGCCTCTTAGAACAAAAAGGGCATTCTTGCACCGACTCTCTCTGGATTATTCTTGTTGCATTACCTGATTCTCTACAAGAGCACTCTGTCTAACACAGAACTGGAAGACACCTCCTAGGGCGACACAGTTTGTCAGGATGAGACCGACTTGACCACCGTCCAAAGTCAGATCTGAAAAGAGCATAGAAAAAGTGTGTGGGTGTGAATGTTGTTAAAGATACAGTTGAGCTCTGGTCGTGCGATTGCATTTTGAAAGAAACGTTGTGGAAGCGGTCAGAAAAGGTTGATCATCTAGCATAAAAGTATGGGTGTGTACTGCAAGGTCCTGGAATCATCAAAATGACTAGATGGAATTCGACTGCGCGCAGTCGAAAATGATGCCTCCGTCATAGAGCAATTTTACCAACCAAAACAGAAGAAATTTTTCAAATTCAAGTTCATTTGTAATCCATTAACAGGTTCTCAAAATATCGTGATTACAAGCTATTTTTGCATACATAATGAGCCATGACCTTTGACCTCATGACCCAAGAATCTACTCGGTTCATTGGCTCTGCAAGATACATACATGATCTAAGTTTGGCAGGAATCCATCAATCTGTTCTAATGATAATGCGATCACAAGCCATTTTTGCATACATAATGAGCCACGTGACCTTTGACCTCATGACCCCAAAATCTAATCAGTTCATCGGCTCTGCAAGTAACATACATGACCAAAGTTTGGCAGGAATCCATCAATCTGTTCTTGAGATAACATGATCACAAGCTGTTTTTGCATATATAATGAGCCCTGTGACCTTTGACCTTTGACCTCGTGACGCCAAACTCTAATCAGTTCATTGGCTCTGCAAGATAAATACATGACCAAAGTTTGGCAGGAATCCATCAATCTGTTCTTCAGATAACGCGATCACGAGCCGTTTATGCTTACATAATGAGCCCTGTGACCTTTGACCTTTGACCTCATGACCCCAAAATCTAATCAGTTCATCGGCTCTGCAAAATAAATACATGACTAAAGTTTGGCAGGGATCCATCGATCGGTTCTTCAGATAACGCGATCACGAGCTGTTTTTGCATACATAATGAGCCCTGTGACCTTTGACCTTTGACCTCGTGACCCCAAAATCTAATCAGTTCATCGGCTCTGCAAGATACATACATGACCAAAGTTTGGCAGGAATCCAGCAATCGGTTCTTCAGATAACGCGATCACGAGAACGGGACGTACGGACGTACGGACGGACGTACGTACGGACGTACGGACGGACGGACAACCCGAAAACATAATGCCTCCGGCTACTTCGTAACGGAGGCATAATAATAAATTTGGCCCAGTCTTGGTAAAGTTACAAGCACTGTACACAGAAAGATGTATATGGGATCCAGTCTGGATAGATATAATAATTTACAAAATATATTAATTAGTAGGCGGTTTCCCTGCAAAATTTGTATCATCACGTATTAGTCAAAATATATTCTTTCACATGATTGGTAATAAGAGCTTCCATTTCATTTTTTTGAGAGGGGGGGGGGGGGCGTTTCTAAAACTGGTCTACACCTTTAAACCCTCTCTTTGCTGTTGGAGCAAAAACCTTTTTTGGGGGGCTGGTAATTTTATGTCTACAAATGATTTCTGGGCAGTGACTTACATTCCTGCAGCCCAATGCAGATGAAAGCGACGGATGAAATAAAGACCGCAACTAGGAGATCCAAACGAAGGCCGAACCATCTGTTGGTGGCGATGTACATGAACCAGGCTTCTGAATGATGGTCCTGGTACGTGTGGAACTGATGCACAAACTCCCCCTCTTTCTTGTAGGCCCTGATGGTCCAGAGACCCTGGAGG
Source organism: Strongylocentrotus droebachiensis (assembly GCA_035222895.1). Lineage (NCBI taxonomy): Eukaryota > Metazoa > Echinodermata > Echinoidea > Camarodonta > Strongylocentrotidae > Strongylocentrotus > Strongylocentrotus droebachiensis. Next base: position 27,141 of record JAVYIG010002577.1, read on the forward strand.
GAGCCAGTCGTGTGGGAGAAGACCGGACTACGAGCTGAAAAGAAGAGGTGACGTAACCAAGTAAATAAATAGATAGATAGAAATATCAATAGATGGATTGAAAGCTAGATATACAGATAGAGGTATATAAAGAAGAGGTGACGAACCCAAGTAGATAATGGATAGATAGATAGATCATTCACAAGTAAAATCAATAGAGGGATCAATATATAGATCAATTGACAGCTAGATATGCAGAAAGTTGATAGATAGTCAAATAGATATGTGACTAGTGAGATAGATATACAAATAGATATATCAATAAATAAATCAATAGATTGACCAGCAGATACACAGATCAATGTAAAGATATTACTTAAAGTAATATATGATTTATAACACAAATATATCCAATTAGTTTTGATCAGGGAACAAAAACAAGAAGAATAGGAGGGGTTGGCCACCAAACCCCCACCCCCTCCCCCCCCCCCCCCCCCCCCCTCTAGAACCGCTATTGGCACAGGCAGATTAACAGATAGATCAAAAGACATAGAGAAATAATTCTCACTTGTTCCATCGAGTCTCTTGACAGCAGTCGTAGTTCTGAGGGAATATTTGGTGAGTAGCACGAGGATGATGAACAGAGGGAGTGCTGCAAAGACGGTGAACCAGGCCATTACCAAGGTGATCAGCACAGTACCTAGAATCTGGAGAGATATCTGCAGAGGGGGAAAGAGAGGATGCCACTGCTAATAATATGATTTTCATCATGCATAATAATAATTTTCTGCTTTTATATAGCGTTTAATTCTTCTATGATGTCTCTGAGTGCTTCACAAATATACTATTACCCCGGTGATCAGATTCATTACTTGCCCACACACACTGTGTGCACAATCTTCCAGCCAGGCATTACTTGACGCTCAAAAACTGTTTGACCATTAATGACGGTCGCCTCCTACCGGGTACCCATTTAACACTTGGGTGGTCAGTAGCAAGTGCAGGTTAATATCTTACCAAAGGATATTAGTGACGTGTCAGGATTAGTGACGTGTCAGGATTCATATCTCCAGTCAAGCGCTTTATACCACTTGGCCAAGACACTCCTCCATGGCATAGGCCTACATATTATTTTTTCAACACATTGTGGATACATACCTACTGACTATATTTCATAAACATTCTCAGCGATTCCACATCATATGCACATACTCCATAAACAGTTGTACTACAAAATTGCTTGAACGCAACATAAATCTCAATCATGATTCTATAACGTCATTATCGTGGCCTGCTTCTGGTTTGGCCGACAGTCGACTGTAAACAAATTCAACTAGATGGAACTTCGACTGCGCGCAGTCGAAAATGATGCCTCCGTCATGGAGCAATTTTACAAACCAAAACAGAAGAAATTTTTCAAATCAATTTCAATTGTAATCCATTATATACATATATGACCCTTTGATCTTTGACCTCATGACCCTAAAATCTACTCAGTTCATTGGCTCTGCAAGATGTCCTGAGTTAAATAGTAATCCATCTGTCAGTTCTAATGAGAATGCGTTCACAAGCTATTTTTGCATACATAATGAGCCCATGACCTTTGACCTCATGACCCAAGAATCTACTCAGTTCATTGGCTCTGCAAGATACATACATGATCTAAGTTTGGCAGGAGTCCATCAATCTGTTCTAATGATAATGCGATCGCAAGCTATTTTTGCATACATAATGAGCCGCATGACCTTTGACCTTGACCTCATGACCCCAAAATCTAATCAGTTCATCGGCTCTGCAAGTAACATACATGACCTAAGTTTGGCAGGAATCCATCAATCGGTTCTTGAGATAACGTGATCACGAGCTGTTTTTGCATACATAATGAGCCCTGTGACCTTTGACCTTTGACCTCGTGACCCCAAAATCTAATCAGTTCATCGGCTCTGCAAGATACATACATGACTAAAGTTTGGCAGGAATCCATCTATCGGTTCTTTAGATAACGCGATCACGATCTGTTTTTGCATACATAATGAGCCCTGTGACCTTTGACCTTTGACCTCGTGACCCCAAAATCTAATCAGTTCATCGGCTCTGCAAGATACATACATGATTAAAGTTTGGCAGGAATCCATCAATCGGTTCTTCAGATAACGCGATCACGAGAACGGGACGTACGGACAACCCGAAAACATAATGCCTCCGGCTACTTCGTAACGGAGGCATAAAAAGCATGGGTCATTCCATTCACAAATATTTTACCTGCATGAAGTCAAAGAATGTAAGAGGCAGCTGATCATCCATGATCCCTATGTCTTTGGTGAAGCGGTTCTGGATTCTTCCTATACAATACAAGAAAATGATGGATACGTAAAGATAAACTTAAATTCTGGTAAATATAGAAAATAAATTCTCACAGAATCCAGCGAAACTTACACTGAATGTTCAAGATTACAAATAAATGACAAAATGAGGATTTTGGTAGAAAATATATAGGGGCTGAGTAATGAGCATAGAAAGGTAAGGAAATCAAAGTAAGTAGGCCCAAAATCATCTGCCTGGCACAGGTCACTTTGTGCTTATGGGAGTTGTGTTTCTTATCTACAGTTCGTACATTACAGTTCTAAAGTCCCCAAAATGAGAATGGGAGGAGCCGGCGGGTATTGACATACCTGTAGGGGTGGTGTCGAAGAAGAGAATCGGAGCTCTAGTCACACAACCAAACATGCGATTGTGGAGGGTCCTTGCTGCATTGATCATGACCTGGAATGTGATGAAAGCTCGAATGATTCCAAACAGCATGGTGCCGCCCACCAAACCACCGTAAACACCGGCAGATTCCTCTGTAGTCAGGTTCAAATTTGAGAAGATGGCGTAGTAGAAGTTGCCCAGCTTTAAAATAGAAAAAGGAAAAAAAGTGCATAGAATTAACTCAAATGTTTCTGTAAAGGAACTACTTTGTGTAAATACATCCATGTAGGCTACTAACCATCATAACTATATATTCTGTATTATTAAGAGATGTTACGCTCTGAAATATAAAGATAACAGATTGAAACTTAACTCCATATATGTTTCTGCAATGAAAATACTTTTTGGAGAAGTACATATATGTCATACATAGTAATTATATTCTGTACTATTAGGAGTTATTTTAGCTTTGAAAAGAAATACAGAAATGACAGATTGCAGGAATAACTTTAAATATATTCCACAATTCAATTGCTTTTTCATATACATCGTATGTCATTATTACATTCTACAGTAATAAGGGTTGTTAAGCTTTATTAATTTATTTATTATGTTTTCTTTAAAGCAGAGTAGAACCATTTACTGCCACAGAGGGCCTGATTCAAAAGGGCTCCCTGCTATCAACAACATATTACGACATAAAATATAAAACAGATAAAAATACAAGGTAAAGTTAATGAAAACTTTACAAAGAAAACAAACCAAAGAAATGTGATTTATACAAAGCGAAAGAAAAAGAACAAAGAGGTAATAAATTAAAGTAAAATGAGTAAAATGGTAATAAGCTTTGAAAACAGTCATACAAGTGGACTGAAGATTTGATTTTAAATGAATACCATTTCATCAGTTGAAACAGAAGTGACGGAATGAATAACAATATTCCGCTTTTATATAGCACTTAATACATCTATGATGTCTCTTAGCGCTTTACAGATATACTATTACCCCAGTCATTGGATTCAATACTTGCCTGCACACACTGTGTGCACAATCTCCACTCCCTGGGGAGCATTCCAGCTAGGCGTTACTTGACGCTCAAAAACTGTTTGACCAACAATGACGGTCGCATCCTACCAGGTACCCATTTACCCATAGTTGGAGCGCCTTGAGCACCACGCATTGTGGATATGTGCGCTATATAAATATCCAATATTATTATTATTATTATTAACACCTGGGGGGTGTTTCACAAAGATCCTAAGTTGAACTTATCTCTAAGTTGGACTTAAAAGTTATGGAAAGCCATTAGCATCTTTGAAAATATTTTGTAAAAGTTATTTTAGAAGGCATAAAATGTTGATTCAAATCATTCATACTTTCTATTATCAAGGAGATTTCATGTTCTTGATGTGGAATTTATGAAAAGTCTAAAATACTTCAATTTTTGCTTTTGGAAATATTTTATTTTAAGGCTCCAAAGGCTGTCCATAACTTTTAAGTCCAACTTAGAGTTAAGTTCTACTTAGGATCTTTGTGAAACACCCACCTGGGTGGTGAGTAGCACAAGCAGGTTGATATCTTGCCAAAGGGTATTAGTGATGTGTTGGGATTTGAACCCTCACCCTTCGCAGCTCCAGTCAAGCGCCTTAAACCCTGCGGCGGCTACACTCTTACAATCAAACATCTCAACTCACCGGCTGATGGTTAGCTTCTTCAAAGTCTGCCCAATACCCCACCCAGAAGTCAGCCAACAGATACATAACCTTCAAAGGAAAATAAACAAAAGGGTATCGTGGTTAACAATATCTATTGTAATTTTGTACTACCATACACCTTTTATTGTTGTTTCATTTTTTATTTTACTACATCGCTATGTTTATAGGTTGTTATGTTCTTATCATCATTTTTATTGATTTGTGGAAAGAATAAATTGAATTAAATTGATTTACATATTAAAGGTATTACAAAGTTTTGGGAAATGTTGAAAAATGGGTGGATAGTGATTCTTTAGAATTTTAAATATTTGGATGCCCCTATGGATGTATTAAAAGCACTCGAAATTTTAGCCCCTAAAACACTTCTGATTTCGAGAAAAATTGAAAATAAAGATTTACCGGTGCTCCCGGTAAATTTTGATGAATTTCAAAAAGCTCCTACGGCCGTACAATGGTAGCTGCGACCATGAAAATCTCAGAATATGTAGTTGTGGTATATAATTTCCGAACGGGAAAAGCTAATCGGTCGATTTTAGTCAATAAACATTGTTTTATAGCTTAATTAATATCTTGACCATGAGAGGGAGCTATTCAACATAAAGTGTTTATTATTTACAATTTCATAACTTAAGAGTCGATTTCGACCGCGACAACGATCACTGAATATTGTAGGATCGCATATGCTTCCAATATGTTAATTTGAACCAAATTCATGACCCCATACCAAAACTTTGTATTACCTTTAAAATAATTAATTCAGCATGCTCTGGAGTTTAAAGGTATAGACCAGTTTTGGAAACGTCCCTCAAAAAATGAAATGGAAGCTCTGATTACCAATTATGTGAAAGAATATGTTTTGACTAATATGTGATGATAAAAATGCACTTCAACATTGAACATTTTGGCAAATATTTATGCTTTTTGGCGAATTTATGTTAAAGTTTTGCCATCAAAATACGATAATTCAGTAGTCAATAACTAAGTTAATACACATTAGACTGGTAATTTGTATATATTTCCACATACCTGTGCTCCTAGAAGAAACAGGATCATCCAGAAGAGAACGAAAGGATTTCCACCGGCTCGGAAATACCTGAAGTATGTATTAAAGGTGATGCTTCCTGTTTGGGTGGTCTCCTTCTTGAAGAGCTTACCAGTTTTAGTCGTAGTTGTGGTGGTGGTTATTTTACCCGACTGTTAAGAAAGAATAAATGCTTGTAAGTAAGCAACCAGATGGCCGACGGCTTTAGGTCCTCTCCGAGGGACCTGGTAATGAGGATTAATGCCTTACCAAAGGGCACTAGCGCATTGGCTTCGAACCCGGGTCACCGGATTACGAGACCACTGCTCTACCGACTGAGCTATCAAGCCTCCACAAATCGATTTCTACACATCTTTAAAACAAACATCAATCAATCACAAATACATGTACATGTAGCTTCACATAGTCTAGGACAACAAATATTCTAGCTTACATGTTTTCCTCTTTCTCGTTCTCTTGTCATATTTTCAGTTTAATAACACTCATATTGTTTTTCTTGGTGTTCTAATCTTCTACTTTAATATCAGGAGTGATAGTGAAGCACTAAAAAAAAGTTTTTTCTTTCCTCAACCACCCCACTCCCCACATTGAGTAAACAAACAAAAAAGGATTCAGGAAAAAAATGGCACTGTACAACATTCCCCCCCCTTTCAAGTAGAAAATTGGGACAAATTTGTAGGAAAAAAATAAAAATAGGAAAAATAGGGAAAATAGGGGTAAAATTGGAAGAAAAAAAAAAATCAGTAAAAAAAAAATCAAAAAAAAAAATCAGGAATCGGGAAAAAAAACCAATCAGGAAGCCAATTTATATCGGGTAATTATCAGGCATGTAATATTCAAATCTCATATTTTTAAAAACTATATCAATGATATATCTACTTTCAACTCATCCTCGTGAGGGGAAAAAAAGTGCAGTACCCACCGTTACTTTTTGATTTGATTTGATTTGATTTTGATTTGATTTATATATTTCCACTCAAATATCCACAAATTAAATGACATATATAAACCATACAGTAATACAATATATAATAGAACAAATGAATTATACAAGTAACAAAATACTGACAAGTATGTTCGTAATCAAATAAGTTTACAAAGTACATTTATGTTTGAGAATTAGACAACATATTTTAACATACTTTGGTAGAACTCCTTCGTCCTGATCCACTCTTCTTGAATGACCCTGATGCCAGTCTGACAAGAGAACACGCATCTGTATCGACGTCATTGATACTCTCCTCCTCCTCCTCCTCCTCAGGTTTCTCCATCAACTTGGAGAACTCGATGCCCTTCTCGTGAAGCTCAGACAAGGTTCCTACAGCCTCCATATGACCCTGATCCGAAGAACAAAAGAGTAATGGTCATATCTAATTTTAAAGCCCAACTGCACTACTTTAGCTACTTGCGCCCTCTATATAGCAAACAATGCCTAATCGGTGCCTGTTGATCCCTCATGATCCTCTTTTTCTCATGTTAATTGAGAGCTGATTTGATGAGATAACTACTTGTCAGTGACCTTGCAGGGAGGTCTTATCCCCCCTGGCCAAACTAGTGCAGACAGGCTTTAAAACAAGATCGTAAATACAGCCCGTGTTCTTCTTACACTCCATATACTGGATATAAATGTACAGTCACTCCTGTTTTAGCAACCACCTGTATAGAAAGACCACCAGTCTAAAAGATTTTTTTTTGTGTGGTTTCATTTGAATATGGTTTTTCATTGATATCTGTACTGAAGGAACCTGTACATAAAGACCACCTACCTATACAAACTTCATATTTCCCTTGAGCAGTCTTTATACAGGTCTCACTGTATTATTATTATTATTATGTAAAATGAAGCGGGCTAATACCTACCTCTTTCTTAAGGACCAGATCTGATCATTTTTCATTGAAAACTGTACTGAAGGAAAGTGTACATAAAGACCACCTGCCTACATCCATTTCATGTTTCCCTTGAGCGGGCTTTATATACAGGTTTCAATGTAATATTATCATTATGTAAAATGAAGTCAGCTAAAACCTACCCCTTTCTTAAGGACCAGATCTGATCATTTTTCATTGAAAACTGTACTGAAGGAACCTGTACATAAAGACCACCTGCCTATACCCATTTCATGTTTCCCTTGAGCGGGCTTTATATACAGGTTTCAATGTAATATTATCATTATGTAAAATGAAGTCCGCAAAAAACCTACTCCTTTCTTAAGGACCAGATCTGATCATTTTTCATTGAAAACTGTACTGAAGGAACCTGTACATAAAGACCACCTGCCTATACCCATTTCATGTTACCCATGAGTGGTCTTTATATACAGGTTTCAGAGTATTATTATTATTATTATGTAACATGAAGTCCGCAAAAAACCTACCCCTTTCTTAAGGACCAGATCTGATCATTTTTCATTGAAAACTGTACTGAAGGAACCTGTACATAAAGACCACCTGCCTATACTCATTTCATGTTACCCATGAGTGGTCTTTATATACAGGTTTCAGAGTATTATTATTATTATTATGTAACATGAAGTCCGCAAAAAACCTACCCCTTTCTTAAGGACCAGATCTGATCATTTTTCATTGAAAACTGTACTGAAGGAACCTGTACATAAAGACCACCTGCCTATACCCATTTCATGTTACCCATGAGTGGTCTTTATATACAGGTTTCAGAGTATTATTATTATTATTATGTAACATGAAGTCCGCAAAAAACCTACTCCTTTCTTAAGGACCAGATCTGATCATTTTTCATTGAAAACTGTACTGAAGGAACCTGTACATAAAGACCACCTGCCTATACCCATTTCATGTTACCCATGAGTGGTCTTTATATACAGGTTTCAGAGTATTATTATTATTATTATGTAACATGAAGTCCGCAAAAAACCTACTCCTTTCTTAAGGACCAGATCTGATCATTTTCCATTGAAAACTGTACTGAAGGAACCTGTTCATAAAGACCACCTGCCTATACCCATTTCATGTTTCCCTTGAGTGGTTCATATACAGGTTTCACTGGATTATCATTATTATGTAAAATGAAGTTAAAACCTACCCCTTTCTTTAGGACCAAGATCTGATCGGCTTGGCCCAGGAACTGAAGTTGATGGGTGACCAGGATGCGTGGTTTATCAGCCAAGTATTCCATAACACACCTGATTTAAAAAGAAAATAAGATTCATACATTGTATCAAAATGTTTATCAATGATTTAATCTTTATCATGAACATGTATAAGGTGGTTGGACGTGTGACGTCATCAAAAATCTATTTTAAGAATTTCTCAATTTTTGTTCTTCATTTTCCGAAAGAGCATCAAAAATAATGTCAGAATGTCGAAAACGAATTGAATATACTAAGTATTGGCTGAGATATGACCATCTAAATAAATATATGTTCTATGGAAACTTAGTGTTATAGTGCTCTGGTTCCTAATGTTATGTTTTGGAAAATGAAGAAAAAATTGAGAAATTCTAAAAAATAGATTTTGATGATGTCACAGCTTCGGTACTCTATATTAGCATCAAAGAATAAGTGGTATCATTGAAATTGCAGACTACAAAGACTTAAAATATTGCCAATGCTCTGACGAATCCCAGAATTTTCAGGACATATCCTTAAATTGTAGTATATGCAGAAAGAGCAGCAAGGATAGCAAAATACAGAAAATAATGCAGAAAGGAAGGGTGAAAAAAGGAGAAATTAACAAGATGAGGACAAAGCAAAGAGAAATTGAAGAGAGGGAGGGGGAGAGAGAGAGGGGGAGAGAGAGAGGGGGAGGGGAAGGGGAGGGAGAGGGGGAGAGAGAAGGGGAGCTAAATGGAGACAGCAGGGAGAGAGAGAGAAGGAAGAGAGAGAGAAAGAGAAGGAAGAGAGAGAAAGACAGACAGAGACAGAAAGAGACAGACAGAGAGCAGAGAAGAGAAAAGAGATGAGGGAGAGGTGGATTCATGAAAAGGGGGAAAATTGATGCTATAATTTAGATGAATTACATTATTATATAATAAAGGTAAAAATATATTTTTCAATATAATGACAGCTACGGATGGAGACAGACAGACAAGAGATCACACCCCAATCAGGCCGAGTATACGGCCTCTGCAAGAATCTTCAGTATTGAAGGAGGCAGATTATCTTGAAGAAGAAGAAGATACGATAGCATTTAAAAACATCTTTAAAAAAAAAAATCTTTTAATAGAAATTTCCACTTGACCACTCACTTGTTGAAGATGTGTCTGCTGACCTCGCTGTCCACAGCACTGAGAGGGTCATCCAGAAGATAGATGTCTGCGTCATCATACAGCGCCCTCGCCAGGTTGATCCTTGCCTTCTGACCTCCGCTGAGGGTCACGCCCCTTTCTCCGACCATCGTCATGTCTCCGTCAGGAAGCTGCTCTATGTCCTGTAGAGGGAGGCATATATGATATTGATATGTTTTATTGTCCATAAACATCCTTAGAAATTGTTATTACAGTCAAATACCTGCTTTAGTGACCACTTGTCTACAAAGACCACATTTCTTGTTTCCCTTGAAAATGGTTTCTCATTGAAACATGTATTAAAGAAACCTGTCCAAAAAGACCACCTGTCTACAAAGATCAGTTTTGGGATTTCCCTTGGGCGGTCTCTGTAGACAGGTTTGACTGTATTAATTTTTATTTTTTTTAAACAGACATACATGTATGCATTCATAAACTTATGTGATTATTGATGGAGCATTCAAAAGAGGAACCTTCCTAGCTATCTTTAACCCTTCTTTCTTCATGAAAAATTAAAAAGTATTGATTACCAATTTGCTCTCTTTGCTTATTTTATATCATCTTTTTATTATCTCTCTTTCTTTTTTTTTGGTGAAGGAGAGGGAGTCGAGTGCATGTTGCATACATCATGTCAGCCCAAGCTCTATATTCATAAATAGATCTTGATTACCATAACACATGGAGGATTTAACAATCTTGGAAAAAGAAACCACAAGCCTACTTAAGTTCACGCTTTCTGTGAGCGGAGCTTCCCACTACACTGACTCACCGGCTCTAAATCCACAAGAAAAACGCTAGAATCAATATATTATTTTGTATATTTTCCAAGATTAGAGATGTCACATATTTTAAAGATGTTCAAGTATAATACTTGTCAAGACCATGCATTCAAAACAACTCAACATATTGTATTAAGAATAACCGACATTTATTCACAGGAATCACATTTTATCCCAGTTGCTCTGTTGTCAAGTTTGCAAATTGCGGGTGGTTTCGAACTGTCGAGTCATGAATCGTATAAATACATAACATTTAAAGCCACACTGTACTACTTGTAGCTACTTGCTCCCTTTATATAGAAAACTTCCCCAATCGGTGCCTGTTGGTCCCCCATGATCCTCTTTTTCTTATGTTAATTGAGAGCTGAGTTAATGAGATGTGTGGTCTAATCCCTTCTGTCGGAACTAGTACAGCCGGCCTTTAAATGCATTCAAAATCATATCTGCATACCTTGGTGAGTGCGCAGACTCTAACGATGCTACGATACTTGGTATCGGAGAAGGGCTTTCCAAATGTGATGTTTTCTCGTATCGTCCCACCAAACACCCAGGGCTGCTGAGAGGCATAGGCGATGCGCCCCTTGGTCTTTATCGATCCTCTGAGGGAGGGGAGCTCCTTTAAGACGGCCATCAGTAAAGAGGACTACAGGGTCAAAGAGAGAGAGAGAGAGAAAGAAAGAGAGAGTAGTTTGATAATTTTCTTGTACGTTGGAAGGAACAAAGTAAATTATCACAATCCTTACAATTATTGACAAAGTATACTTACAAACAGGGCCCAGTCTTATAAAGAGTTAATATTAATAACAACGTATATGCAATTGATATCAATCACAACTATGTACATACATTTGTAAGAGAGGAGACTGCAGACTTGTGATTGATGAGAGGATTAGAGGACTTGCGATTGATTCGGATCAATCGTAACTCTTTAGAAGACGATGCCCTGATTACAAGTACCTGTCATTGATAATACATTCACAGGTCGATCCTACTGACTTTACAATTTAACCCTTAAAAAAAGCATTTAATTTGCAGTATTTAGTATTTCATACCTTCCCAGCTCCAACTGGACCAATGACGGCCAATAACTTCCCTTTCTTGACCCTGAAAGTGATGTCTTTCAGCTGACTTGTGTCCTCATCCTACACAAAAACAAAATAAAATGTAAAGATAGTCATAATAACAATAATATACCATACTTATATTATATTGGCGCATATCAGAAACGTGTCTCTAAGCAATTTGATGGATAGAAGGAAAGAAAAAGGAAGAGAATAATGAGAAGAGTGAGATATGCTCAGTATACTTCCTTAACAAGTAATCAGTTAACGATGGAAATCGTTTTAAGATGCATTGGCTTTTCTCCAGCCTAGTGATTATTCACCGTTTCCTGCTGTCTGCTGCCTCAAGATCACTGGAGCAAAGATATGTGACAATGAAAAGCCAGAGTCTCTATTCAGTGAAGGATTAATCCTTTTTATCCAGATGGATTATTTCACCTTTCTTGACCAGAAGTGCATTTCAAACTTTGAAACACACATCTGGTCAAGAAAGTAGTTCTACTCCTTCTAAAGATCAAGTGAGATGTTGTAATGACTCTTTGATAGTTTAGTTCATCACTCAAACTGTATCCATCATGAAATTGCCCTCTGAAAGCCATAAAGTCATTTAATCGCTTTGGATTACCTCTTCCCACGAACAAGTGATTTTCTCTGCGACTATCCCATCAACTATCTCCATCCCTTAACTCACATACTTTATAAACACAGACGTGTCTCTCTGATTCTCAACGAACGAAACAATGATGTCTTCTAAAGAAAAAGTGACATGTAGTGTTGACTCTTTGATAGTTTAGTTCATCACTCAAACTGTATCCATCATGAAATTGCCCTCCGGAAGGCATTAACTCTTTTCGGATTACCTCTTCCCACGAACAAGAGAGATTCTCTGTGACTATCTCAACATCTCTCTCCATCCCTTAAAGCCCCACTGTCCTTCTTGTAGCTACTTGATCCCTCTATATAGAAAACTTTCCCGATCGGTGCCTGTTGATCCCCCATGATCCTCTTTTTCTTATGTTAGTTGAGAGCTGAGTTGATGAGATAGCCATCTGTCAGTGACCTGACTGGGTGGTCTAATCCCTTCTGGCCCAGTAGTATTGACAGTCTTTAACTCACATGCTTTATAAACACAGAGAAAATGTCCCTCTGGCTCTCCACAAGCAAAAGAATGACATCTTCTATTAAAGCCCATCTGTACTAGTGTACAGGAGAGATTAGACCACCCTGCAAGGTCACTGGACAGGTGGTTATCTCATCAAATCAGCTCTCAATTAACATCTGAACAAGAGGATCATGGGGGACCAATTGTCACCGATTATGCATAGTTTGTTATATAGAGAGAGCAAGTAGCTATAATTAGTGCAGTGAGGCTTTAAAAGAACAAGTGATGTTATATTGACTCTTAGTTTAGTTCACCACTTAAACTGTATCCATTAGAGCCTAAATGACATTAACTCGCTTCAGATTACCTCTTCCCATGAGCAAGTGAGATTATCTGCGACTATCCCATCGTCTCTGTCCATCCCTTGAGTGTCATTTTCTACCTCGACTCTCTCCTTCTCCTCAAGCAGTAGGTATTTCTGTTGATACAAATAAGAACCATAATGTTATCCCATAGCAAACCATTATTTTCAAAATATCAGAAAATTGGAGTCAATAACATTTTTCTTTTAAAAACTTCCGGGGAGTGTTTCACAAAGATCCTAAGTAGAACTTAACACTAAGTTGGACTTAAAAAAGTATGGACAGCCATTGAAGCCTTAAATTGAAATATATTCAAAAGCAAAAATTGGAATATTTTAGACTTTTCATCAATTCCTCATCAAGAACATGAAATCTCCCATGATAATAGAAAATATGAATGATTTGAATTAACTTTTTATGCCTTCTGAACAAAAATTACAAAATATTTTCAAGGATGCTAATGGCTTCCCATGAATTTTAAGTCCAACTTAGAGATAAGTTCAACTTAGGATCTTTGTGAAACACCCCCCAGGTGTTTGCTGGATGATCTGTGTCGAAAAAAGTCAGGAAAACAATTTCCAATAAGGAGGGGTGTGTTCGTGAAACATCTACTGCTATCTGGACAATGATTAGACCAGGGCCTGTTTCACAAAGCCTTTTCTCAATGACAAATGACAAAAATCAGTAACAAATGTGCTGATAACCAATCAGAAGCAAGGATTTCACTAGCTTATACAACATCTGTCACTTGTCACTGATGACAATTTTTGTGAAATGGGGCATGGAAGGCCATGTCTGATCCATGGTGCAGACATGAGAAATTTTGAACAAATATCTCAGCCCTCTAAAACAAATATTGTGCAACAAAAACCTGGAACAAAACATACAAATTGCAATGAAAATAAATTAATAATTTGTATTATGTATACTTTGGGAACTATGCCTTACAAGCTTTCAGCAAACTTTTAAAGTAGTTTCCATTTTTTCTTTAATAACATGGGTACAGACTTTGTATATCTTACACTGTATATACAGATCATTGTCATTGTGTTATTTGATGATTGAGAAAAATAATTAATTGTACCATCGAACCATTTGCAATGACTGCTCAAAAGACTAATAAAAATGTTGAAGAACCCTTCTCATTGAATTCTGTTTAGAAACAGAACATGGGGGGAGAGGGGGGGAATAGATTGAAGTTTGCATCCATACCTCGATACGATTGAGGGAAACAGTGCACTCGGAGCGAAACTGAATAGCACGAGGGAACATGCGGAGAAACGAAGTGCGTAGTGCGTTACAAAAGGCGATTATGGCAAAGATGGTGGCAGTCTCTATAGTGTCCGTCGTCAGAGTGTAAACGATGATCATTCCTACGTCCAGAAGACGATTACCAAACAGCGCAAGGGTCACGTTGACGGCCAGAGGATACGAAGCTGTCACGATCTTCCTGATTTCGAGTCTGATTTTTTGGCAGAGAGAGAATGAAAATGATGGAGATCAACAAGCAGTACATACACCCCTGGGCAGCGTTTCATGAAACGACATCCCATTGAAACGCGTGTTAAACTTAAAGATAAAGTTGAGTTCTGGTCATTTGATTGCATTGTGAAAGAAACGGTGTGGAATCTATCAGAAAAGGTTGATCATCTAGTATATAAGTATTCGTGTGTATTGCAAGGTTCTGGAATCATCAAAATGATAAGAAATTTGGCCAAATATTTGCAAAGTTACAAGCACTGTACACAGAATGATGTATATGGGACTACACGAGCACATGGCGAAAAAAACCTCCCCCCCCCCCCCCCGATTTTTACGACGTTTCATGTCATATTAGAATATGAAGGCATTTGAAGAGCCATGCTTTTCAGGGAACATGTTTAATCTGATGCTCTTCCACCCTTGCATAATAACAATGATAACGCTCACAAATTATTTTTTAAATGAAATTTGTAAACCAAATTTTGCAATTATAATGTTAAAACAAACATTTGATATAAAATGTTGTAAACAAGTTGGCAAAGATTTTGCTAGGGGTTCAGGAGTATATAAGTCAATGCTCATTACGAAGAAATGTATCGAAACAAGAATACATTGATACTGGCATATTCTTTAAAACATACATTTAAATATCAGGTTACTTCTAAACCTATGCTACCCTGTAAAAGAATACTTCATAAAAATGATTTCCTGGTTTATCAGATTGTGTTTTTATGATTTTGACATTAAAGCCCGTCTGCACTAGTTTGGCCAGGGGGGATTAGACCTCCCTGCAAGGTCACTGACAGGTGGTTATCTCATCAAATCAGCTCTCAATTAACATAAGAAAAAGAGGATCATGGGGGACCAACAGGCACCGATTAGGCATTGTTTGCTATATAGAGGGCGCAAGTAGCTATAAGAAGTGCAGTAGGGCTTTAACTTACGATCTGAGTTTCTGGACCACCATAGCGAACGGGTTCTCCCAGGCGTACATCTTAATGACCCTCATAGCAGTGATGACCTCCGTCATGACGGCGACCCGCTGGTCAGTGAACTGTGCCGTCTTTCTCCTGCCAAGGAAACAGAGGAGTATAAAAAAGGTATGCATACACAATCCATTACAACTAACACCTTGTTCATGGACTTGGGGAACCATCTCAAATAACCACTGAGGCAAATTAAAATTATTTTCGTCTACTGCACTTCACATTTCTGCATCTTAAAACATGAATAAAAGTGATTGTTATCTATATCCGGCTTCCAAATGGGACAATAAATCAATGTATTTATTATCTTTAGCGCAGTACGCGGATGACAGATCATTTCTATTTTTGTATTTCTCTGTCATTCAGGAACTTTAACTGTCGATACAATATTGCTTGATTATCTAATTTTGTTATTTCGCTAGTCAGCCTGAAGTAGATTATAATAATTATATTGTATTGCTCTGTTTTTGTGTCATACAAAAATAAGAATATATTGTCATAGCTCGAGCAATATATTCTTGTATCACACTCAAAGCCATCCAATATTATATAAGTACGCTTTGGGGCCATCGATGCACGCAGCTACTTTCTTTTCACCCCCTCCCATTGCAATTTATTTACTTGTAAAAGGTTTCACTGAACTTTATATCAGGGTGAGAATTAGAGAGTTTAGTAGACTATGGGTTAATGGTTTAGGAAAGAAGGCGTGGTCGCCGGCGTACCTTAGAACGGAGAACAGTCTTCCCAGACACATATTGATTGGGATGAGAGAGCATGATATATACAATGTGGTACCAGGGAGATCATTTGTGTAGCATATAGAGAGTTAAAGCCTACAGGAGTTAGAAAATTTAGTAGTCGATGGATTTAGGGTTTAGGAAAGAAGGCGCGGTCGCCGACGTACCTTAGAACGGAGAACAGTCTTCCCAGATACAAATCGATTGGGATGAGAAAGATCAAGAAGTAGTTGGAGGGTTTTAAGGGTTAAGGAAAGAACGTGTGGTCACTGACGTACCTTAGAACGGAGAACAGTCTTCCCAGACACATATTGATTGGGATGAGGAAGATCATGATGCCAAATCCAGGAGCGGCCGCATAGCCAAGGCCAAGGTAGAAGACCAAGAGAAGGAAGACGGCGAGTCCTTGAAGAGGACCGAGCCAGATGTAATGCAGGAAGACAAACAGCTGTGCATTGTATGGACAGAAACAAGGAAAGGTTAGAGATAAAGACCAGTTATGGTCATGCGATTGCATTGTGAAAGAAACGTTGTGGAATCGTTCAGAAAAGGTTGATCATCTAGCATATAAGTATTGGTGTGTACTGCAAGGTTCTGGTATTATCAAAATAATAACAAAGTCTTGGTAAAGTTACAAGCACTGTACACAGAAAGATATACATGGGACTACGCGATATCTGTTGTATAGATATTATAATTTACCAAATATATCAATTAGTAGGCGGTTTCCTGGCAAAATTTGTATCATCACATATTAGTCAAAACATATTCTTTCACATGTTTGGTAATAAGAGCTTCCATTTCATTTGAGAGAGGGGGGCATATCCAAAACTGGTCTATACCTTTAGATGCTGTTCAACTTCAAACCAAGAAATTTTTGCATGCATCAAGCATTGATGGATTTCATGAATGGAACATCTCAAGACGTTCACGATCTTTACAATTGATTTTGATTTGTGAAAGTTTCATGCCTAAAAATTGCTAAATAACAATCAACACACAAAACCCTGATTTTGAAATTCATGAAAAGTCCTTTGAATTGAAAAAAGGTGTTATTATTTATACATGTATTCATTTTTTTGTTTTTTGTTGTTGCAATAATGGATCATCATCCTGGTTCAGAACCTAGCAACCTGAAACCAGGGTCACTGAACTGCTCTGTCGGGAAACCCAATTATTCATAAAGAATCAGAAAGGGTTGTCCATTTCAGACAACCTATTCATTTTATTTTTCAAATGTATGTGAAACATACATATACTTTAAAATGTGAGAGTCTTGCTTTTTTATATAATTTTCACATAATTTATATTAAAGCTGTAATGCACGTGTATACAGGGAAAAGAGGTATATTTAGAGGTTATCGACTGTTTGGGGTCATTCCATGTCAAATCACCCAATGGTTTTAACCCGACCATTTTTGATTTTGATGAAACTTTGTGTACTTGTTAAGTGTGATCTCACAGCACCAAATCCAAAATTTTAGGTCAATCGGGTGAGGGGTTTGGGAGATACGGCCCACCAAATTTTGAGATTTTTTCAAAAATGGGGGTGGCGGGCCTACCTTTGAACCCTTGTATTTCGGGACCTAATGGGTCAATCTTCACAAAATTTGTATTATTGGAAAGGGTATTCAATAAGGATTCCAAATCTGCGGCCATTTTGAAAATTTGTACATGTTGGGGTACTTTGACCTCTTGACCTAAGATTTGACCTTGAAATTGACCTTGTGGATCACGTAACCTTGACAACATTTTTCATGAAATGCAATCTCTGACATGTTCACTAAAACATATAAAAGTTTCAGAGATATAATATTTTTTGTTTAGGAGCAATAAGGATTGAAAGTATCCGTACTTACATATATTCACAATAAACCCTATTATAATGTATACAATACATGCAATACGCACAGTCTTCAACATGCTTTTTTGTTCTAGGCATATCCATTCTAAGTTCATATAGGCCTAAAGGGTTAACAGGATGTACGGCTTTAGGCCTAGGATAATTACCCCCCTGGAAATGTCCCCCCCCCCCCCGAGGAAAATTACCCCCCCCGAGGACTATCACACCCATAGGACAATTACCCCCAGAAAATTACCTTCTAGGACAATCTGTCCCCCCCCCCCCCCCGAGGACAATTACACCCTAAGACAATTACCCCCTGGACAATTACCCCCTAGGACAATTACCCCCCCCCCCCCCCCTCCTTATTCGTTAAAGGGGAAGTCCATCCTGATAATAAGTTTGTTTTAATCAAAGCAGATTTTTTTTGGGGAGGTAATTATCCTTGGGGGGTAATTCTCCAGGGGGGGGGGGTAATTGTCCTCGGGGGGGGGGGGGGGGGAGGTAATTATCCTAGAACTGACTCAGAGGCCCAAGTCTTACATCCTGTTAACCCTTTAGGCCTATATGAACTTGTCATTTTATTTCTATTCAAGTACTGCTGACATTTAAAATGGGTATGACTAGAACAAAAAAGCATGTGGAAGATGTATGTTGTACTGTGCATATTGCATGTACATGTATTGTATACATTATAATAGGGTTTATTGTGAATATCTGTAAGTATGGATACTTTCAATCCTTATTGCTCCTAAACAAAAAATATTATATCTCTGAAACTTTTATATGTTTAAGTGAACATGTCAGAGATTGCATTTCATGAAAAATGTTGTCAAGGTTACGTGATCCACAAGGTCAATTTCAAGGTCAAATCTTAGGTCAAGAGGTCAAAGTACCCCAACATGTACAAATTTTCAAAATGGCGGCAGATTTGGAATCCTTATTGAATACCCTTTCCAACAATACAAATTTTGTGAAGATTGACCCATTAGGTCCCGAGATACAAGGATTCAAAGGTAGGCCCGCCACCCCCATTTTTGCAAATATCTCAAAATTTGGTTGGCCGTATCCCCCAAACCCCTCACCCAATTGACATAAAATTTTGGATTTGGTGCTGTGAGATCACACTTAACAAGTACACTAAGTTTCATCAAAATCAAAAATGGTCGGGTTCAGATTTTCAGATTTTTTGGGTGATTTGACATGGAATGACCCTTTGGCCCTATTTCATAAAACATGTTATCAATAACCAGCTATTGAAATCGTGTCATTTGATGGGTTGAGCGCAAATTTGTCATAGAAATGTAGCATTTGTTATTGATAACAAGTTTTATAAAACAGGGTCATAAGGGAATTAACTCAAATGATTTTTGCATTGACTTAATGCCCTAATTCTGGCTCCAAAAAGTCAACATGAAAAGCAAGGAAGGTATAAGAGTGGTGAAGTGTGACGTCATCAAAATCTATTTTTAAAATTTCTCAATTTTTTCTTCATTTTCCGAAAGAGCATAAAAAATAATGTCCAAATGTTGAATATTGGCTGAGATATGACCATTTGAATAAATATATGTCCTATAGGGACTCAGTGTTATATGCTCTGGCTCCTAATGGTTATAGAAGAGGGATGAAACTTGAGAGAGATATATATAGAAAGGCAAAGTGAAACTGAAAGACATATTAAGGACAGAATAGATCCAAGGGTTGAAGATTTTACCTGATCAAATCTGTTCACATCGTTGGTCATCAGATTATTGACCTGTCCAGCAGTGGTCACTCGAAGGGAATTGTTATTCAACTTTAATGTCTGCCACGAGAAGATAAAAATAGCTGGTGATTAGTCGGAGGTGATTAGCAGGAGGTAGGTGATATGAACAGGAAAAGGCTAGGATGTACAAACTAGTTTCAGGATCAGATTGACCCACATTGTGACATTGAATCAATAAAAATGTATTACCAATAGTAGTTTAAAAGACATTGTTCTAATTGCTATTTCTCTAATCTACATCTATGATTCACAGGTAGTGGTGTACATTGTATTAACACTTTGATTGCTTTCTTCGCATCTCTGCATGGTCGCTTATTTGCCACACATGCAATTATGTACTAAATAACAAGCACCAATTAACAGAACGCTGGCTTTGTGCAACAAAATGGCTTTGCAAAATTTTCCATTTCAGGTCTCGATTAGTATTAGCTCTACAATGTGGCACAGGGTGATTATTGTGTGGCATATAAAGAGTTAAACTACCGTAAATCTCCGTGTATAAGGCGCACCTGTGTATAAGGCGCACCCCTATTTTTTGGGGAAAAAAAAAAAAAAAAAAAAAAAAAAAAAAAAATCGTTTTTTGTTGTTGTTATTGTTTTGTTGCCGAAAACCCACCAAATAATAGTAACAATGTCGTTGTAGAAGAATGTGTGTAAGATCATTAATGTAAATTAAAAACAGGTCCAGACTCTTAAGGCTTCATGATACCAAGTGTCCCACACCAGCCTCATCACATCAGCTAGCAGAAGCACTGTGTTCTATGCCAAACATCAATAGTCATGCATGATATGAATAGAATCCTCTAAATTTCTGACAATAGAGTACCTAGGATAGAACCTTGTGGTACACCAGTTGTTATAGAAAAAAAAATGAGGAATTATTAAAAACTACATTTTGAGATCTATTAGAAAGATTACTTTCAAACCAAGATGACAGACAAATTTGAGTGTTGTTGTAGTTTCCGAGTGGTGAGTCAACACACTGATTACTGAGCTGGGAGACATTGCCAGGCATAGCGCCATAAATCGAAATCGGGAAGGGAAAAAAAAAAAAAAAAAAAAAAAAATCTTTTTTTTTCTGTATCTGTGTATAAGACGCACCCCCGATTTTCAAATTTTTTCGGCGCCAAAAAAGTGCGCCTTATACACGGAGATTTACGGTACTACTATTACTACCACTACTACCACTACCACTACCACTACTTCTACTACGACTACGACTACCACTACAAAGTAATACTACCACTACCACTATCACTACCCCTACAACTATTGCTACTACTAGTATTACCACTCCCATTATTACTACCACTACCACTATTACTACCACTGCCACTACCACTACCACAACCACTACCACATCCACTACAACTACTCTGTATGTACATGTACGTACATACATACACACATATTATGTAAAGGAAAAATACTACTACAAGTACATGTAGATTCTTACAATACATCATGCAGCCTTTTCACACACAGCTAAAATTCATCGTATCTTTAAGCTTAGTCTTAATCTTAGTTTAAAGCTGTTAACCGGTAACTCAACAGTTTTAAACAGCTTTAAAGAAAAAATTTCCCTGTTGGGATAGATACGAAGTCGCGATTCATACACCGTTCAAAGCAGGCTGCAGATACGAAGTCCGTATCTAGAGAGCTTGACATTTTGTGTGTGAACAGTAATACGTGTCTAAACTGGATGGAGCGTGCGCTTTGTTTGATATGACCTGACCTTCAACGCGCAATGGCACTACTGCGCATTTTAAGAGCAGTTAATCACGAACGATCGCACCGAAATTTCTGTGTGTGAATGATGTTGTATGTAAAGCTGATTAGTTTAAAGCCCTTTAAACTAATCAGCTTTAAAGAATTTTACCCGGCTGATGGTCCCTACCTTCTTGTAGATCATGGTGCAGAGTGCAACTCGGACCTGCATCCCAAGCCGCTGGATCCCAAAGAAGTTTGGACCGTGGACCAGGGCCAGAAGAAATTGGGACAGGGCCAGAGCCATGGCCCAATAGTAGGCCTCCTCTCGTGACATGACACCGCCGTGGTCATTCTTTGGTGAGAAGTAGGATGTGAGCTTCATGAGGAAGATGGGTTGTACAAGACGCAGGCCTTCCTACAAGCATGGAGAGATGGATGGATGGATAGGCAAAGGAGGAGTGAGAGTAATAATGATAATAATAATAATAGGCATTTCTATAGCGCCGTCTATCTAGAAATTCTATTCCAAGGCGCATTTATTATTACCCCGGCTTTAGCCTAGCTGCCATTACAGCGCTCCAGCATTTCAAGGAATTAATTCCTGCCAGGTACCCATTTACCTCACTTGGTTCGAGTGTGGCAAATGAAGATTAATGCCTTGCCAAAGAACATTAGAGATGGAAAGCATAGCGCTTAGAGACTTTGGTGGTAAGCGCTTTATAAGCAACGTTTTTATTATTATTATTATTAAAGATAGGCAAAGGAGGAGTGAGAGTACAAGTCGTACAGTCAAACAGTAAAGACTTAACTCCGTTTCGTTGATGATCAGCCATGCATGAAGTCTTTCGTCTTTTTGTGCATTGCTGATCGTCAACGAAACGGAGTTAAGTCTTTTATCAACAGTTTGTTGCTACGGCAGGCAGCCAGTGAAAACAAATTTGTTTACTAAAATTATGGAAATGTAAGCATTAATTTAAACAAACAGAACTTTGTTATTCCTTGCTCATTTTTGCTGATTTAGGTGTCATATGAAAGGGCAGAAAATGAACTTTTTAGAAATGTGATTTTCTCTTTGAAATTCAGATACCGTCCGCCAAATGACTTTTTGGTACCCTCTCTTCAAATTGTTTTTAATCACTCATGCGTAAAATATGCATCATATGAGTTGCATCAAATGAAAGAAGAGGGTCTAAGCTTTACAAATATGTGTCATTTATTAATTATAATTGTGACAAAGTTATAATAAACCATCTATAATTC
The DNA here is from genome assembly GCA_035222895.1 of Strongylocentrotus droebachiensis. Taxonomy (NCBI): domain Eukaryota; kingdom Metazoa; phylum Echinodermata; class Echinoidea; order Camarodonta; family Strongylocentrotidae; genus Strongylocentrotus; species Strongylocentrotus droebachiensis. The sequence goes on from JAVYIG010002577.1 coordinate 49,919, forward strand.
TTGGTTTCGTTTTTTCTGGGACGCGCTGTATACATAAGAGATAGGAGACTGCAAACCTGCGATTGATTAGAGGAGGTCTGATTGATTTGGATTAATCTCAACTCTTTGTAAGACGGGGCCCAGGCTAAGGCCACCAACGGGAAACATAAAAAGAGGCCAGTGTAAAAAGGTGTCCTTTCTAGTCAAGTTCTTCGACACACATTTCCTTCTAGAGGGAGAGAATATGGATGACCAGTGGCCACTATAGACAGGTGGCCTTTGCAGAGAGGTGGCCACTAAAAGACAGGTTTGACTGTATTATACAAGTAGTAACATACATGTATTAAAGGGATCGTTTAACAATGTTAAATCTGAGATGCACTGCCCCACATGTTATCAGTGTCTGTGATATAGTGTTATATTGAAGCCCTAAAAAAAAGCGCTTTAAAATGATCAAGAAGTGCCTCAAAAAAGTAAAAATCTTTGAGTGACCGGTTTTACCATATCCCCAATAGACTGTAGTGTTATGAAAACCATTTGGCAAATGCAAAATTTGATATCAATTTTCAATCATAAATGTCTTGATAATCAGACAGGCGATCGGCTTGTAAAAGCCATGAGGTTCCAGTTATGGTTTATAGTTATCATTGCAGCATGAGCTAAATCAAGGATTTTTTTTAAGGATCTAAGACAAAGTTACCGGATCCCTTTAACAGAATTTTACAACACATCAGGCTAGGCAAAGCAATGGTTTAGACATCTTTGAGTTGTATTAGCTGCAAAAGTATCATCTATAACAAATGTATAGCAAAACATGTCTTACCTCACAACTAAAGAGAATACCATGAAAAGCGTAGGTCAATCCATAGGTCTTTATGACTGCCCAGACAAGACTTGGCCTTTTTCCTTTTTCTTTCGAATTTGTGACCTCTTCTTCCCACTTCCTGTCAAGGATATCAAAACAAGAATTCATATTCATATATTCATATTTATTCATATATTCATATTCATATTTATTCTATTTCCAACAGAATTCATGGTGTGTCTAGCCTTTTTTAAATACATGTTCAAAAATGATTTTGAATGCATGGTTACTGGCAGCAGGATAATTTGGATGGGGCCAGTGCTTTGATTATTTGAAATCACTCCAGGGGGGTGTTTCACAAAGACTATTTGCTCTCACCATTATGATCTTTAGATAATATTTTTTTCTTCAATCATGAATTATCAAAAAATGTGAATTTTGTAGATTTGTGACCATGATCTGTAGGTTCCTTGAGAGATCACTGCCAGTAAATGGTGAGAGCAAAAAGTGGCATGAACGGCCTACCATAGTTAAGTCCAACTGAAAGTCAATCTTAGTCTTTATGAAACACTTCCCAGGAGTTCACGATTCGGACAAATACATCAGTTGAGAATGAGTCTGGGAGTTACGACTCTCCTCACTCTAATCAAAGATTAGATGTATGGAGTTTAAAAAAAAATTTAAAAATAAATAATATCTTACAAATCTATACATATTTGATACAATAATATGAAGGAGAGAAACAGACTGAGAAAGGGAGAGACGAAACAGAAAGGGGAGAAAAAGAAACAACTATATAGACCCACAGGTGTGACAGTATAGAGGAAGAAGAACTGAGAAATAAACTAGAACCCACTGGTACAAATATCTGTTAAAGCCTGTCTGCACTAGTTTGGCCAGGGGGATTAGACCTCCCTGCAAGGTCACTGACAGGTGATTATCTCATCAAATCAGCTCTCAATTAACATAACTAAAAGAGGATCATGGAGGACCAACAGGCACCGATTAGGGAAGTTTTCTATATAGAGGGAGCAAGTAGCTACAAGTAGTACGGTGGGGCTTTAAGAAATTATAGGCAGGGCTTAGCACTAACAGGTGCCTGGGACACATGGTTGCCTAAAATCTAAATCAGGACCAGGGCCCCGTTGCATAAAACTTACCATTGATGGTAACTTTGCCATCAATGGCAACTACCATGGTAACAGGGCTCAACAGCCAATCAAAATCAAGATTTCCATGGTAGTTACCATTGATGACAAAGTTACCATCAATGGTCAATTTTGTACAACGGGCCCTGGACTAGACTGAAAGTATAACAGGCTCTGTACTATAGGTGCTCTAGACACAGCTACAGACTGACAGAGCTCTAGGCTCGATCTGCTCAAGGCTTGGGAATTGTGGCAAACTTGTCAAATCAGAGTCTGGGACTGCAGACTACTATATGATATAAGAAAAACTTGTTTTGCGTCCTGCCTTTTTGAAGAATAGGAAGGATGCCATTTTTTTTTCTCAAAATGGTCGCTCTGTACATTTTCCCTGATAGTAGGGCTATTTTTCAAGATGGCCGCTGGTATTTTTTTGTTTTAATTGGAAATAAATCATTTTTAGCAGAATGTTTTTTCATTAAACAAAAGAAGAAAAAAAGGAGAAAAAAAAAAAGCAGACAGCCTCTAAAAAGGAAGCGGGCGGGGACGCTTAACATGATTTTTTTTAATTTTTGTTTAATGGCCTCATATCTTGGATGTCATTGGTATCGTCTGGGACTATGAAGCGCTTGGATGTGCCCTGAAGATACATACTTTTCTAAATTCTTGCCCAGGGAGTCGGAGGAATCCTCTTCCATGATCTCATACAGGTCGTTGGTCTGTACCGTCTTGTCCTTGAAGGCAGAGTAGAACACAGGACTGACCCAGCTGTATAAATAAGAAGAAAATATGAATGATTACTTGATTAGAATCAATATTTTATGCCTTTCAAAATAACTTTTACAAAATATTTTCAAAGATGCTAACGGCTTTCCATATTTGTTAAAGGTAAAGACCATTGGAAAAGCCCCAATTTTAAAAAATGTGAAAGAGTATGTTTTGACTAATACATGATGATAAAAATTTGCCGGGAAACCACCTACTAATTAATATATTTGGTAAATTAGTTTATCTATTGGTGTGTGAAAGATAAAGGCATGTGTCGCGCACGTGTGCGTAGTCCCATATACATCTTTCTGTGTACAGCGCTTGTAACTTTACGAAGACTGGGCCAAATTTCTTATCATTTTGATGATTCCAGAACCTTGCAGTACACACCAATACTTATATGCTAGATGATCAACCCTTTCTGATCGATTCCACAATGCAATCGCATGACCATAACTGGTCTTTATCTTTAAGTCCAACTTAGAGATAAGTTCAACTTAGTAGAAAGATTATCAAATCTGCACACATTGCATCCCTTTTTCTAGCATGACCATGTCAGAGAAAAAAATATTTTAACAATATCGGGGGCTACTTTTCAAGCTTGCTTGCATGGAAATTACAATCTTTAATTTGTTTTGCATTGAACTCTATGCAAATTTTGGGGGGCTCTTTTATGACTTCCGGGGGCTAATTCGCTCCGAGCCCCTGTGTATTTTTTCCCTGGACCATGTTGTGTTTGATGCCAGGAATTTTAAAAAGGAAAATAAGCTTTAAATTCCTTAAATCAGCAAAAATCAGAATTGGCAACTTAAAAAACTTTTGATTAAATTTGTACACATACATGTAGATGTTGCTTTTAGAGACAATGCATTTTATTAGACCAATGTACAGAAGTAATAAAAGAAAAATGTTATTGTTGCTACATGCATATTTAAAGAAGAGCATGTGATCAAGTTTTATTAGCCCATGAAGTTAAATCACGTCCTCAAAGGGTCATAATAGTGTCGGTAACCTAAACAAAAATACTTGAACTTTGACAAAGTTTCATAAAAATACAATTTCCTTCCTTTCACGGACAGGATACAGTATATGGTTCCACTTTCCATTTGCATGTTTGTACGTAAAAATGAAACAATAACTCTCAATGCACGAGATCTCGTGAAAGAGCGGGTATTTCTAATCCATGATACATGTACATGTAAACTGCCATACATGTCATTGTACAGTTTTATGGCATGACATTATCAAATCGTAAATGTTTATTTTCCACCATTTTATCTGGCATATGTTACACTATATAAAGATGGCCTCTTAGAATATCTACATGTAAAGGAAGAGGAATATTTTTGCTCAATCTGCAAGTATTCTCCACATTTATGAAATTTAAACCTGGATGATTCAATTGAAGGGAAAGTCCAACCTAATAAAAGATAGTAAGTTGTTTTTAATAGAAGCAGAAAAATGAGTGGAACTGGTCACTGATAAAAAGTTTGAGCAAAATCTGATTTAAAATAGGAAAGTTATGAACGTTTGAAGTTGCGATCAATCAAACACAAATTGGCTCTATCGTTTGCTCTATACTAAAAAAAAAAAATCAGAAATTTCCATTTTCCCTAAAGTAAATTTTCCATTCCTCATACATCCTTAATATAATAATTGCAAATATGTTTATACTACCCCTATATGGAAACAATCTATACCGTCATCAAAACCTAAGAAAATGCAAATTTACTAAATTCTTTGTACAGCAAATTGGAGAGGACCTTGCAAGATACGTCACAGTGTTGCCAATTTGTATTACACTGATGACAACCTTTAAAAATTTCCTACTTTTAATCTGATATTGCTCAAACTTTTACTTATTTGTTTGGACTTCCCCTTTAAAGGTACTATGTCCCTTTTGCAGCCAACCTCAAATGCTGTAGAACTTTGCAGGAATTATGAATATGTCATGTACATGTATGTCCTATCTGTGAAATTTAAACTTTAGCAGTGTCCTCATATTCAAATTATGCAAGGAAACCCGTTTACTTGCTAGGCTTCACTGTCAGACACTATTGAGTGACTGACTGGCTTTTTTTCTTCTTTGGTAATAACATACATGTACATGAAAAGAGTTGTAAAGGGTACATGAGCATTTATCTACATCAATAACCCACTTCTTGTGATGGCCAAGATTAAACTGATTGAATCTTTGCGCAGCATAAAACGTATGACCATTTGGTACAATTGTCTGAAAATCAAGACTATTACTTTTGGGCTCTATAGCCCTAAAGTCGATTTGACAACTAATAGTCGTTATTTTCCCACTTGAAGACAGTTTCAAGCCCCACCTTTTTTAGGGAAGTTCTAAATTAGTATTATCTTTCAAATGCAGTTGGAATTTAACTTTTTCATTTTTTGGCCTGCAAATGGGACATACATGTAGTACCTTTAAATCAATCTTGACAACATGTGAATCAAAAGAAAACACACACATGCTGTTACACGTGTGTGTGGAAACCTACTGTACAATATACATTTGTAGCGATACAATCTAATTACCAGCATCTTTTCAAAGTGTGCTTATGGTAAAAATCACTGTTACTTCTATTACAATTTTATATGAGCATTACATTTTGCTGGTACGATTATTTGTGTAAATAAAGCCCAGAGAAAATATTGCACCACCCTCACCCCCCCCCCCCCACACCCCCCAACAACATAAAAAAAAGACAACTTGACAACATCATAATCTTGCAAAATACGAAGAGTATTATTTCTAGGACACATTTTTCAAGAGATATCAGAAAACACATCTTTTCTTATTTGTTGTAATATTTACTATACCGGTACTCGTTTCCCCCAATAGACTGTAATGTTTTGTAAACCGTTAGGCAAACATAAAATTTGGTTTTCGATTTCCAATCATAAATATCTTGATAATCAGACAGGCGATCGGCTTGTAAAAGTCATGGGGTTCCTGACTGACCTAAAGGTTTATAAAATTATTGCAGCATGAGCTAAATCCAGGATTTAGTTTCAGAATCTGAGACAAAGTTACCGGATCCCTTTACGGTAATCTCATTCAATTGATACTGATAAATAGTCCTTTCAATGGACCTCTAACCTGATGGGGCTTTATCCAAGAGGAAGCTCACACATAAAGCAAAGAGAAACTAGGGCAAATAATCAGGGGGGTGGTACATCAAAACTTACACAAGCTATTGACCCTTTGCTTCCGGGAACCTGGAGGTCCCTGTGTTAAGCCTATGGGACCTATACAATTCAGTAGTCAATGGGTTAAAGGACAAGTCCACTCGAAAAATAAGTTACTTTCAATACAAGCAGAAAAATCAGACAAACCAATCAAAAAAAGTTTGAGCAAAATCGGATAACTAATAAGAAAGTTATGAATTTTTGAAAAAGTATGTAAAACTATGGAACAATGAGATTCACGACACAAATTGCCAAGATAGTTATCAGTTTGTGACGTCATGTCCTCACAACTTATCAATTGCTTTATATAGTTTAATCCCATTAATTTCCCTTTTTATCCCCCAAAACTTGATTTCCCCATGCCTTTGCCCAGGTTATATGATTTGTATCATATTGCGTGCATGACATTTCCCAATTTTTTTAATGAATTTTGAAGAATTGATACTATTTTCCGAATATTGTATTTCATAATTATTGATTTTTATATAAATAGTTTATCAAAATTCAATTTTTCATGATTTAACTGGACAAAAATTACTCTTTATTTGTGCATCCACACAAAAACATATTACTAACAATCTAACTTGGATGCTGGTGTGAAGAAATAAGATTCTTAGGGTGAAAATAGGAAATTTATATTATTAATATAAAGAAAATAATTAGTGGATAGTGAGGACCATACGTCACAGACTCATGAGTGAGTTGCCAATTTGTGTAGTGATTTAAAAAAAAATAATGTCATTAAAAATTCATAACTTTCTTATTAGTCATCCGATTTTGCTCAAACTTTTTTTGATTGGTTTGTCTGATTTTTCTGGTTCTATTAAAAGTAAGTTATTTTTGGAGTGGACTTGGGCTTTAAGGTCTTTATGACTCCCATTACCAGAGCATTACAAAAGGACACACCAACTTGCAAGCCATTTAGTGGTTCAATGAACAGCAAAAAGGAGTCTTGAGATCATCACAGTAGCAAGAATGTCATTGAAGTACCGGGTATGAAGAAAACACTTCACTTCTTTTGAATTGGAAAAACTGATAGAATTAAGGTTCAATTTGTTTGACTCGGGAATGCCCCGGTGGTTTTAATAATAAAGGCTTTCCTATAAAAACCGCAAAACTTTAACAAATGGTTAACAACGGCTTTGTTTGTGGCTAAATGTTTTCTCAAATTGCAAAGGTTTAAGTGTCATCGTATATACAATGTATATGTAAGCATGAATCTAGATCATTTCATGTAGGATCTATAGATTCATGCTTCTTGGATATGCATTTACTTTTTGGTTTGGGGCAATGCCAATACCATAATTAACAGTGTATAAACCGCCCTCGTGTATTAACGGCACCAGGTCCGTGTTAAAAAAAACCACGCGGGAAAGCCTTTCATTTAACTGCGAGGTGCAGCTGAATGTGTAAGATCATTAATGTAAATTCAAAAACAGTAGAGGACCAAGGATAGTTGTGGTACGCCGTGTAATAGAAGAAAAGTTGGAGGAATTATTATTATAAACTACATATTGAGATCTATAAGAAAGATTACTTTCAAACCAAGATGACAGACAAATTTGAGTGTTTTGTTCTAGTTTCCGAGTGGTGAGTCAACACGCCGATTACTGAGCTGGCAGACATTGCCAGGCATAGCACCAGGTGGAGGGGCATAAATCAAAACTTTAACAAAAATATGTATAAGACGCACCCGGACTTTGAATTTTTTTCGGCGGCAAAAAGTTGCGGTTTATACACCGTTAATAACGGTACGTGCCCTATAAGACATGTATCCTTTCCACATACTTTATCCAAACATGAAGAATCTTTTGATGTGACCATTGAATAATGTTGCTTTTGGGTAGTCATGTCAAGAGATTTTTCATTTAGGAATGACACACAAAGATATTACATGTTGAAAGGACAAATTGCATGGAATCGCCATTTTACGGTACATTGCTTCATTATTTCCTGAAATTCCTGTAGAATGAAAGTGTATACTTACAAGAAGAAGAGTTTTGAGATAGGGTTCGCTTTTGCAAGGCGATTGGGTTTCGCCCGGGGTCGTTGAACTGCCTCGTCCTCCATCTTGGATATACCCTCTCACCGCTGGTCGAGAATCAAGATGGCCGCCTTCGGAGTATCCAAACTCCTTGATGAAACAGGATCACAGACCAAAGTGCCAAAAAAGCATTCAGTTCACGTTGTATAAATATATAGTCGCTGCAAGATATCTACTCCCTGCTTTCTTCAGAGATGGCTTTCTTCAGAGTATCCAAACTCCTTGATGAATCGGGATCACAGATCAAAGTGCCAAAAAGCCTTCAGTTCACGTTGTATAAATATATACATGTAGTCACTGCAGGACATCTATTCCCTGCTTTCTTCAGATTGGCTTTCTTCAGAGTATCCAACCTCCTTGATGGATCGGAATCACAGATCAAAGTGCCAAAAAGCTTTCAGTTCACGTTGTATAAAATTTGTCACTGTTCGGTATAGCATGAAGAATCTGAAAAGAAAAGAGAGAAACAAAGAATATACTTAGATACACTTCGCAGCACATGAATGCATCTCGATATCTTCTTTAATCTGATATTTTAATACTCCCGATTCTAGAATTAAGCCCTTGAAGAGTGTGTTTATCTTCATCACCTTGAAGCAGCACTTACACTGAAAGAAGATTGACAAATTCAGCCCCTACGTGTTATCATAATAAGAGAGAACTGGACATAAACATGTACATATATGTACAATTCATGGTTTGTCTTCATGCAGCATAGTGATCAGCCTCTCCGGAACAATAGACAAAAAGAAAAGGTAGTGACTCTTCCAAGAATTGTGCAAGTTTTATATAATACAAGTGTTTGTCATGCACTGAAGTGACGTGGTAGTTTGATGTGTTGTTTGATTATTGGCCAGGAAATGGGAAAGTTCCATCGAAAATCTTGCCAAGTCGTTAGTCATTAGAAAAGTGAAACAATGGTGCAAGAGTCATGTGGCCTTTCACAAGGGGATTCCCCAACCTTAGGATCACAGCTGATGAAAGTTACAAATGAAAGCACTTGTTCACTTGTTGCACAATTGAACATCAAGTCTTTTGTTTTCTTTGTGCATGGCTGATCATCAATGAAATGGAGTTAAGTCTTTTGTCAACTCTTGTTTGTTGCTACGGCAGGCAGCCAGTGAAAACGAATTCGTTTAATCATGCAAGCATTTTAAACAAACAGAATTTTCTTATTCCTGGCTCATTTTTTCTGATTGAGGTGTCATATGAAAGGGCAGAACATTGTTTTAGAAAGGTGATTTTTCTTTCTTTGAAATTAAGATACCACCCGCCAAATGATTTTGGGGTACCCTGTCTTCAAATTGTTTTTAATCACTCATGCATGAAATATGCATCATATGAGTTGCATCTAATGAAAGAAGAGGATCTAAGCTTTACAAACATGTGTCATTTATTAATTATAATTGTGATTAAGTTATGATAAAACATTGATAATTTTCGGTTTCGTTTTTTCTGGGACGCACTGTATACTGTAAGCAACAAACAGTATTGCACAAACAGCTGTATCTTCACAGCTTTTTATAAGTCAAAACAAATTCTACGAAATCAACAAAATTTTCCTGAATTGCCAAGACTTACGACAGGCACTTGGCCCCCTTTTTATAACATCTAACACAAGGCGGATACACACTGTTTACCAGAAGAAAAAACACCAAGAGATGCTTCTAGTTCCAAAGTCTGATCATGCATATATAACAAAGGGAGCTTTTATACCATAATGTCATTGCAGAATCCCTAATGAACCGTGGCAATCAGATCTTTCATAGTTTAATTAGGAAAATGTTCTGACAGCACCATTTTTCACAACATAGACTACTTCAGGGTTACATCAATTCATTATATAGCTGTGAATGGTGAGGGTTTTTATACAAAATTGTATTCCCTGTAGGTTTTTTTACCATTCAATATAATTATCACAGTATTATTTAGTTTTTTGAGGGGATGATTATGAGGGAGTTTTTTTTTTTTTTTTTTAAACAATACAAACAATTTATTTGGGAGGTGATTTGTCCTCTTTACTATGGAATATAATATGTAGAAACTCCAGATCTCTTGTTTTTGTTTCTATGTTTGGTTTTTGGGGGGTGGGGTTGAGCCTGGAGTGATTTTTTAATGTATTTATCATACATTCAAATGATCATTTTTTGCTCTCTAGTGTCTACTACTGTACATTTTTTCCACAGCCCTACGGTTAAATGCTATGCTATGTGAGACAATGCATTATCTTGTTCAGTCAACACCTCTTTTCAACCCCATTTTCTGGGGAAAAGGTGATCAAACTACAGCCATATAAAACACAAAGGAACAGCCTGATAAAATGTCACAGTTACTCACTTCTCCTGCAGAAGCCGCATGTAAATACATATAGAAACAACGTTAAGAAAACAAAAAGAAACCATAATCGGTGTAAATCCGCAATCCATTCATTATACACATTTAGCCCCAGAGAAAAGGGTTTGGTCGGGACTATCTGTTCATTTCTTTGGAATCACTCAACAGGAAAAATGCAGCTAATCATGTCTTTCAGACTTTGACTTTGATTGTTGAATCCAAACATACCTTTATCATACCGGTAATCTGCTTTATACAGACATCCGCAGTCATGGCCCTCCATTTTTGTCTATTATCCGCTATACTCTTAAAAAGCAAGTATTGCGGATTCATTTGTGGTTGCTCGTTTGTTCAGGCTTTGCAAATATGTGTGGCTTTGCCTTATTTCCCTGCTTCTCTCTCCAGCAATCTTTCGTTAATATTGTTTTTTTTCTAGATTATCCATTATGGACATTGTAATTGTAAATGACCAACGAATTTCATTTGCCTCTTTCTTATTGTGATATTGAATCATATAATCATATTTAAAAGACAACTTGATCTGACTAGGGTTGGGGGAACTGGGGTCGGGGGGGGGGGGGGGTAATCAGTTAACCATCTTTAAGGGTCATTTTGGCAGCACTTTTCGGCAGGGACCTTAGAAAAAAAATTAAAAAAATTATTTCAATGATTTTACATCTGGGATTTTCACTGTTTAGGGTGACAATTAGTGACAATAGGAGTTTGGTATTATTCTGAAAAAATAGTAACCTGAATGTTTAAGGCCACTATCTTAAAAGTGAGGCCAATTGGGATTATTCTGACTTTAAAAAAAAAATCATATGTCATGTACATTTTTTAAAATATTTTACTTGGCCTGTTGGCCAAAGACTAAAAGTTAGTTACATATATGGTGGAACTGCCCACTAGGGCATTTCCCTCAGTGCCCTGGTACCGAGTCGCCCAGGAAGTGCATGCAGCTCACATGTTCAGCTAATAACAACGTTCAAAACTTTGCACAAACCACAAACAGGATGTATTATGTACATCTAGGATAAGACCCCAGGAAGCAATATCGCTTTGTAGATTCAGATTAAGGCAGGCCTACAAGACAGAATTCAACGTTCAATTCAATTCAATTCAATTTATCATCCAACAATGTAAAAACACATATAATAGTCATAAATACACCAAACAATTGTCAAAAATAATAGATAAAAGGATAAATTGCACACAAAAAAGCACAAGGCTTGTAAAACAGAAGGCACCTGAACATATCATATGAAAATGATAACAATGGAAATATAAACATTAAATACCCTTTACAGACAGAGACAAAATCTGTTCACTAATTCAAGTAAGTGAGTAACTGAGTAACTGGAAGAGTTATTTAATAAACCTATTTTTGTCTTACGATGCTCTCAGCCCATTCAGAGAGATCTGTGAAGCTAGACGTAGTATCAGCGGAACATATCCCTGAACAGCATAGACTGATTTTTCTCGGTCTTACATCATTCTTCTTCTGTCTTAATTATTACTTAATTTTATTACATCATGATTAATTTCACATTTTTTCATACCACCAGCTTGCTGAATCACGAATGGAACTAGAATTTAGAATCCAATCCTCGTGAACACAAGAGTCAAGACACCTGTGATACAGCCAGGCTCAATTTACAGATTACTAACAGTACCACTATGTAAGACTATAAGAATAACTTTGCATCCAGTTTAAGACATTACTAAAACTGTAAAAAGTGCAGTTACAAATACGAACAACCATGGCCCCTATGTACGTACTGAACTAGACCGAAAGCTTCAGTCTCTCTAATCGTCGGTTGTTCCACTGAGACTACGTCTGGCTCATGTCAGTTTTATTAAAGAAATGACCCAAATCAGATGGTTATTGCTGTCTAGTACTGAACTTACTCTCAGCTCAGGACTGCTACTGAGCTGTGCACTGTGCTAGCTGCTCCGACTAGCTCCCCCTCCTCACCCGACTTGCACGATGCGCTCAACTCCACGGGTTAGCTGCTAGCCTATATAGATGTCTAGGCGATGATTGTGCTCATGCCAGCCATGTAGAGTGTTGCAACCGACTTCTAAATTGATCAACACATTAGACTAAACAAATGGTATTTTGTGAAACAAATCTCTCATTTGATCTGCAGTTCGTGATGCACGAGAAATAGTTGGGACTTAAGTTGCCGTTGCTAGTTGCTTGGAAAACTTTCTTTAACGAGACTCAGCTCAGTGCGGTCCCAAGTCATCGAATTCGCCGAAATTACCAAACAAACATCCGCGTGTATCTGTTCAGCGCTCTTCGGAGATGTTGCGTAATGGTACAAGTCAACAAGACGAGTGACAGGGGGCGTGGCTCGAATACTGTACTGTTTATGCTAAGCTCTGACCCCCCCCCCCTCCCTTTATGTAAGGAGTCTATATATGTAAAGTGAGGGGAAATTTCAGTAATTTACTATCCTGTAATATTTTTTGTTGTAAATATGTTTATAACAATGTAGGTATCCCTAATGTCCTCTCTTAAAGGGACTATGTCCCATTTGCAGGCCAAAAAAATGAAAAAGTTAAATTCCAACTGCATTTGAAAGATAATACTAATTTAGAACTACCCTAAAAAAGGTGGGGCTTGAAAATGTCTTCAAGTGGGAAAATAACGACTATCAGTTGTCAAATTAGCCTATAATCTAGGCGGAGTGCCGAGCTTTTTTCTTTGCTGCTAGACTAACCCTAAGCAGAACGTCTTCGTAGTCTCGCCGTATCAGACGTTCTGCTTAGGGTTAGTCTAGCAGCAAAGAAAAAAGCTATAGGCTATTGTCAAATCGACTTTAGGGCTATAGAGCCCAAAAGTAATAGTCTTGATTTTCAGACAATTGTACCGAATGGTCAAACGTTTTATGCTGCGCAAAGATTCAATCAGTTTAATCTTGGCCATCACAAGAAGTGGGTTATTGATGTAGACAAATGCTCATATACCCTTTACAACTCTTTTCATGTATGTTGTTACCAAAGAAGAAAAAAATCCAGTCAGTCACTCAATAGTGTCTGACAGTGAAGTCTAGCAAGTAAACGGTTTTCCTTGCATAATTTGAATATGAGAACACTGCTAACGTTTAAATTTCACAGATAGGACATACATAACATATTCATAATTCCTGCAAAGTTCTACAGCATTTGAGGTTGGCTGCAAAAGGGACATAGTACCTTTAATTTAACTGAGGCCTCAGTAGTTTCTATATTGAACTCTCAAAAATATATGTTGCCTTTCATATAGGCCTACCTAAATATGCTTATAGTTACTTTTCATCGGATTTAAAAACTAATTACCGTCTATACTATAATGTTATATTAAGATATTATTATATGCAACAACGTTTTCTTGATCAAAAAAGCAAAGCAAAGCACACAAAAAAACATTCATTCACTGCGAGGGTACCAAATACTTTGTAAATTACATGTTTATACAAAGTCATGTTCTTACTTATATTCTTTGTTGCTGTAATGAGTTTATGTTCATGATTTTTTGTTTGTTAAACTATTGTTTCTTGATTTGTTTAACAGGGCCTCATGAAAGACCACCATTAGTGGTGATAATGAGTCACCCTGCATGTCTATAGACTAGCTTACTTGAAACGAAACGCATCGAATCCGTTATTCCTGGAAATGCAATGATCATCAATTTGCATATCTTTCTATAAACCAATTAGGCTTCTCAAAGTCCAGACCGCGGGGCATGCCAATCCGGACCGCCCGAGAGAGAATTCACCCATTTCCTTATTTCAAAGGTAATATAAAGTTCTGGTAATATTTCAAGCGGACACTTTTTTTTTTTTTTTTTTTTGAGTCCAAAAAAAATCGCAACGACTCAGCCAGCCGAAAAGTCGCTCAGTGGGGGGAGGGGGGGGGGGGGGGGGGGGGGGGGGGGGGGTAAGAGGACATTTTTTTTTTTTTGCTCTCAAAAAAGTCGCAACGACTCAGCCAGCCGCTGAATAAGCGGAGGTTGTAAGAGGACACTTTATTTTTGGTCTCGAAATTTGGAAATTTGACATTTTTTTTCGTTGGGGGGGGGGGGGGGATAAGGTCACCTTGTTTAGGTCAGCCATGGGCCAAAGGGGGGGGGGGGTTTAGGGGAGTTTACACACATAAAAATACCAAAGGGGGGGTTCAACCCCAACCCCCCCCCCCTCCCTGTGTAGGCGCCTGGTGTTTAGGGGAGTTTACACACATAAAAATACCAAAGGGGGGGTTCAACCCCAACCCCCCCCCCCCCTGTGTAGGCGCCTGGTGCGACTAGTCGTATGACTTTGATCTGCCTGTTAATAATTCCCCTTAGACGATTACTGTAAATTAAAGGAGTAGATTTTCTGAGTCTGAAACAAAATTGAGGAATGTCTGAGTTGTTTCCGGATTTCCAGCAATTGTACATTGTTCTACAATTACCTGTAAGAATTTTCGGGTGAATGACATCCCATGTTACGGACCGTTTAGCTTTCATGGAAATAACATCTGGTCCGTTAAGCAAAAAGTTTGAGAACCCTGTACTAAGCGATTCTTTTTCAGAACTCAAACACTTGTCTTATTTGCTAGACCCTTCGTAAATAATACCCTTAATTCAAAATATTTTGCGAGACAGGTCAATAATAATGTAGTTATACAAAAAATGAAAATAATAATAATGATAATAAAAAAGTACACGAACGCATTATTATCACGTCTTGTCAAATATTGTTCACGTCGCGGCCCTGATTGCATGGTGAACTTAGAACTCAAACACTGGTCTTATTTGCTATAGACGATTCGAAAATATTACCCCTAATTCGAAACAATTTGTGAGATAGGCCTAAATACATGCAATTACTAATATTGACTAAACATCCATGAACACATTATCCATTATCACTTGTCAAATATTGCTCACGTCGCGGTTCTGGTTGCATGGTGGACTTCGAACTCAAACACTTGTTTTTATTTGCGTCGAAAATATTCCCACTTATTCGAAATGTTTTGCGAGAGCCGAGATAGGCCTACATGGCTACATGCAATTACAAATTGACAAAACATCCATGACCGCATTATCACTTTTCTAATATTGCTCGCGTTCTGGTTAGTGATACAATTAGGCCATATTATGCTGGAAGCCTGAAATCAAACGACAGAAATACATAATAATCATTCATGTCATATGGTGACAGGCAGGGGTGTCGATTTGTATCCGTGGTTGGGGGATGATAGGTGCATATTTCATTAGGGGGGTGTGGGTGATAGGCCTCCCGCGCGAAGCGCGGAAGCTTAGACGTTTCCTTAAATTATTAAGAAAAGAAGACGATTTATTGTACCGTTCTTGACTGTTTACCCTTGTCTAAATGAAGTTTCCCCCTTTAGCGCGAAGCGCGGAAGCTTTGACGTTTCCTTAAATAATTAAAGAAAGCAGACGATTCGTTGCGCCGTTTTCGACTCTTATTGAGCCCTATTTATCTGAATTCAGTTCCCCCCCTCCCGCGCGAGGCGCGGAAGTTTTGACGTTTCCTTACATTATGAGAGAAAGCAAACGATTTGTTGTACCGTTCTCTACTCTTAATCCTTATCTGAATTCAGTTTCCCCCCCTCCCGCGCGAAGCGCAGAGTTTGGGCGATCCATCAAAATATAGAGAAAGGACGACGATTCGTACTGTTGTTGACTCTTAATCTTTGTTTGAATCTAGTTTCCCCGAAAATTTTAAACCTCTGATTTCTTTAGCTGATATTATAGGACAGTGAAACTTTGAGTTAACCAATATGGGTACCAGATGGGATTAAGCTGGGCATACCCATTTGGGCCCAGTTTGGTATGGGTCCCATCTGGGTCCCATCTTTCTTATATGGGTTTACCCAAATGGGTCCCATATGCTTCTTGGGTGCAGATTCCTTAGGGCCCCAGATGGTTTTCCATATGGGGCCCATGTTTCAGAGAATATGGGACCCATGTGGGTCCCACATGGGCTTGCTACCTGGGTTATTATCCTCTCTGTCTCTCGTTATCTCTCTCTTCCACTCTCTATACTTCTTTTTTGCTTTTTAACGCTGCGGCTTTGCATTTGGCGCACTGCATTTCTATGATGCTGTTGATTGAATAAATTGAATAAATTGATCAATTCCTGATGAAGCCGTATGAGCGAGAATTCAATTTATTCTTGTCTCATATACGGTTGTCTCATTTACTTCGTTTTCTATTTATATAAAAATGTATGTATGTATTATGAAAATGAGATAGCAAAAATGTATGTTGATGGTCATCTTGCGAGTAATAACCATTAACTACTCTCTTCGGGCTCTCATCATTAATTTTTCTCTCTTTTTATATATTTTTTAAAGGTGAATTATTGGGGGGATGATTGTACAGGCCACCCCCCCCACACCTGAAATATTGGGGGGGGGGGGATATATCCCCCCATCCCCCCGGGATCGACACTCATGGTGACAGGTGAACCAGCAATCTAAAGTAAATCGGCCGTCGCATCCAATACTTTTTTCTCTCTTTGTTTCTTTATTTATTCATTGATTTATTTATTTATCTTGGTAGTTGTTATTATTATTATAAAGGTGGCGCTCTTTGATCTATGTCAACTTGCTACGCCGGATCTTCTCCAAAGAGACAATATGGTAAATGGAGAACGAAGATAATGTCGAGCAAAATGTGCGACCCGGGTGTTCGACATTGTGGATGGAGTTTCTTCGTCCGAGTTCAATGTGTTAATTAAAATAATAACACATTTTATTCAAAATTATTGGCTGCTGTTGGACCACCTTTAAGTCTCTCTCTCTCCCTCTCCCTCTCTTTCTCTCTCTCTCTCTCTCTCTCTCTCTCTCTCTCTCTCTCCCTCTCCCCTGTATACCTCTCTCTGTATGTTTCTCTCTCCCCTCTCTCTCTCTCTCTCTCTCTCTCCTCTCTCTCTCTCTCTCTCTGTCTCTCTGTCTCTCTCCACCATCTCTTTCTCTCTCTGTCTCTCTCCACCATCTCTTTCTCTCTTTTTTCTGTCTATGTATAGTCTCAAGCAAATTAAGCTCCTACTTGAGAACATGAAGCTGAGGGGCGTGCAGGGAGGGGGTGTGGTGGTGTTGGGGCGTTTCATTACATTGCTACCACTGTCGGTGAAATTTGTGGGAATCAGTTTGGGGAAATTCAAACAGAATGGAAACAAATTGGGTCATAATAATATGGATGCAAAGTAATAAATGGCGTCTGTGGGGGGGGGGGGGGATTCGGGGAAGGCAGTGATGATGGTGTCACTGGACGCCTGTTAAAAAAAAGGGGTAGTCGGACGTGTAAGCACATGCATCGACATCGTGATGATCAGGGAAGACCTGAACATTATAGCAAGAGCATAATAATAGATGTATAGCACTGTGTCCCACTTCTCCCTTATGTCCCGCTTCACCCCTCCATTTCATCTCGCGGGTGGCTTTATTTGCATACAACTTAAAAAGTAGGAAGGGAAATATATTATTATGCATCCTAGTACTACTTTTAGTACAAATGGAGAGGCTTACTACGTTTACAAAGTGAAAACGTATCGCACCATAATGATTCGTGTCACACTTACTTCACACCGTTCCTCTCTATACGTATGCCAAAAAGAATTTAGGCCTATTTTATGTATATGATGTGGAGGGGGGAGGGGGTACCGCCCCGCAATCCCAGTGTGCACGAAATGACGAATGATGTAACGCACTGAGCACTTGTCCTACATCAGCAGAAGAGACAAAAAGAAGAGATTTTCAGGGGAGATATTAGATCCGATATATCAGGACTTGATCAGGCACCGTATACAAATTGTTTACTTCGGATATTATATTGTCTACTGAATTCACCGACTACTGTCGGGGCATCGCCATCGGAGTCTCGGATCGGATCATGGAGAAACTATTGGAAACTATTGGAATGGAAACCCTACAAGAAGCAGGAGGATGTTCATCAACTTCTATAGATTCTATGGTAAATACTAAACAAATCTTAACGTGCGTTATGTTTATTATTTGTCATTGCATTTCGTCTAGTTCCACTCGATATTGTTTAGGGCTTGTTCCACCGCGCGTCGCTCCTCCACAACGCCTGAGTTGTGGCGGTACGTGTTTGGTGCGGCACGGTCGTGTGATTGTGCGGAGTACGTGGTGATGGATGAATGATATGGGATGGTAGTCTGGGGCTCGTTCCTAGAAAGCAACGACAAGACAGTCATAACTTTATCCGCCAACTACGGAGATGTCTCTGATCTTCCTAAACCCTTTCACGAAGAGCTTACTACAGTAGATACACTGTAGATATCTCGCGAGATCGATACTATCGTATCGGCGAGAAGAGGTGCCACGATCACGACTGTCTTAGCAGAAGGTACAACAGTCAACACATTAAGCTCTGTTGAGCTTCAGACTGTTTTTAAATGTACATGTAGCTGCACATAGAATTCTTGTAGGCCTAGAGCCTTTTTACTTGCACTGTACACTCAGCACTTTACAAGCACAAGGTACGATAATACGCCAACGGCGGTCTGTACTATACTGGAAGAAGAAGAAGAAAAAGAACTGAAGGTGAAGGTGACTGATATGACAAGTCGTATTGCCCTGAAATTAAGCAGTCAATAATATTATATACATGTAGTATGTACAGGTATTGACTGCCTAGAGGGGCAAAATAACATTTGAGATCCTCGAGGAAGTTATATTTTGGTCGAGGGCTAGGGACATTATATTTTTTCGAAGTGCATAGCGCTGAGGAAATATAGTATTCCGAGACAAATCGCGCTGGCCAATAATCCATTTTTGTCTCGCCTGCGTAGCAAAAAAGCGAGACATAGGCGCCGCTTTTCCGGTGACGGCGGCGGCGGCGGCGACGGCGACGGCGACGGCGGCGTCAACATCAAAAACTTAACCTAAGGTTAAGTTTTTGAATTTTTGATATAATTTTGAAAGTATAAGTTCTTAGTCAATGAAACTTTGAATATAGGGTAATCAAGTATCCCCAATCATGTGAGTAGAATTTCAGATCACAAAGTCAAGGTCAAAGGTCATTTCAGGTCAACAGACTTGGACCATGTTGTAGCATCGTCATTGAAAACTTAACCTAAGGTTAAGTTTTTGAATTGTTGATATAATTTTGAAAGTATAAGTTCTTAGTCAATGAAACTTGGACTATAGGGTTATCAAGTCTCCCCAATCATGTTAGTAGAATTTCAGGTCACTAAGTTAAGGTCAAAGGTCATTTAAGGTCAACAAACTTAGACTTTGTTGTGGCATCAACATCAAGATTTTCAAAATGCTTCTTCTTCGTTATTTTTCAACCGATTTTGATTCTGATTGTTTCATATGATAGGGCTAGGAGGGGGATTTTAAATTTCTACACAGAATCGTGAAATTCATTATCTATGCTAATTTATGCAAATTTATTCGAAATCACAAAAAAGGCTTCTTCTCCTTCATTTCTAGACCGATTTTGATTTGGTTTGCTTTATATCGTAGAGCTTACTTTGGTACACTAAACATCTACACAGAATTTTGAAATTGTTCTCCATTAATTAATTATGGTAATTTATGCAAAATTTATTCCAAAAATAACAAAAATTGCTTCTTTTCCCTCATTTCTTGACCGATTTTGATTTGGTTTGCCTTATCTGGTAGAGCTAAATTTGGAACACTAAAGTTCTACACAGAATTGTGAGATTTTGCTCCATTGATTATTTATGGTACTTTATGCAAATGAAATGAAATGATGTACCTTCCAGGGCATCAAATTTTTATTTTTTGACCAGTTCGAAGTGTACCACATAAAATTTACGATATTTGTTGTTGCGAGATGCGGATGAGCGTTACGTCATTGACGTTCTGGTTTATCATATTGAATTGCGTTATGCAGGCGAGACCGCCGAGAGCGTTTCCCTTGTTTTAATACCAAAATTATAATATTTCAGTCAAACCCTCTAGACTATTTGTTATGATTTTTTCACTTAAGTTTAACGTCCTATCCGAGGGACGGAGCGTTTTCACTTAAAGGGACTTGGTAACATTGTTAAGATGAGAGATAGTAGTGCTAAGGTAGTGACTTCAATGCTAGATGTACAATTAAAGATAATCTGAAAATTTGAGTGAAAACGGACCATTATTCATGGTACAAATTGGGAAAAACTGATCTGATCGATTCCTTAATTCTCCCAACTATATTATTACAATTTAATTACATTTTAGGTGAATGGAAATCGTCACAAAGCAATAAAATGGCTCTACATTCCATTCCAGACATTTAAGTGTTGACAGATATTTTATGGCCTGTTTTATGTCTTGTTTTATGTCTTTTTTTAATGGCCTGTTTTATGTCTTTTTTTCATGGGAAAATTCAAAAATGGTTGGAATTTACTGTTACCGGTAATCACTGTTAGAGGGTGTCATACATCGACTCCTTCAGAGAAAACCATAGATATCTTTGTGGTTTGAGAATTTTGTCAGGATTTTTTGCATGTCGGAGGGTTAGTACAGTAGAAGGAATATAGTAAGTAACATTTTATAAAAAAATTAAGCAATTTTTTCATCAACCTTCAACAATGTTACCAAGTCACTTTAACATAGCCTGCGTCTACGAACAAGGGGAGGGGCACGTTAACACACAATGCAGGCTTCAGTCATCCGCCTGGGTGGGATTCGAACCCAGGATCTTTGGTGGATTGGCCAATGAGAGCCATAAACTTGTTTGTACATGTACAGCACTCAATGTGCATATGTAGAGGCGTTCAGTGGAGCCAGACGTAGTCTCAGTGGAACAATCATCAATATCAGACACTAAAGCTTTCGGTCTAGCTGTGTATGTGTTAAAGCACAAGTACAAGGTTATTTTTCATAATTTCTCTTTTTTATCGTAGGTTGGGAGAAAAGGTACCAGGAAGAGAAAGAAAATTACTCGTGCAGATAGAGAAACAGATGACTGTCCACAGCCAAAACCCAAGAAGGTGAAAAACGCAACAGGTAAATTCAACAAAGAGGAGAAGAGAGAGAGAGAGAGAGAGAGAGATGGGGGAAACTCCAGAAGTACTGCATACGGTATATATGTAGAAAAGGGTACATAAGACTACACGCACGTGTACCGGTACATCTAAAGCTTGGAAAATCTAAAACTACACAGAATTCTTTCCCCCTCCCCCTGCTTTATAAAACATTGGGATGAAAGACATAGTAAGACTTAACTTATAATCCAGAGTTTTGGATTGAAAGGAAAATTATTCAGGCTTTAGAAAATGAAGCAGACAGATACAGAGAAATTACATGCACTTTAGACTTTAGAAGTTTCATGTCCAAGGTAGTTATTCTTGCTACATGTACCGCAACTATGGTATTTGGCCATAGAGGACAACACCAGCCATGTGTTTATTTGGCAAAGGCACTTTCAGTTTCCATACAAATACAATGAGTCAAGAACTGGAAAGTCTGATAGAACTTACAAATAGGTTCGAAACCAATAAGCTATAAGTGCCAGATTATGAGATGGTGCCTACATACATGTAGATCTCATCAAATAATTGGGAGAGTTCTAGAAACCTGAATAATATTTAGTAAAATAAAAAAGTAAGGAATGAGTTAAATTTCTTAAAATGACACTGCTTTGCATTCTCTATGGAAGCCGGAAGAAAGCTTGTCTTATCTTCTTCCCCAGTATCTGCACCTGTGCTGACTTGCGCAGTGCGGGAAGAAGGTTGCCATCAATTGTCGAACATCGTATTTGCAGTAGGTTCAATCGTCTAGTGAAGAATCTTCAAAATAATTGTTGCAGTATGAAAATGATTTAGCTACAATTCTAGTGTGAGACTAAAAATCTTTGTAAAGTTAAAGATAAAAGTGAGTTCTGGTAATGCGATTGCATTGTGAAAGAAAAGGTGTGGAATGGATCAGAAAAGGTTGATCAAATAGCATGTAAGTATTGGTGTGTACTGCAAGGTTCTGGAGTCATCAAAACCATCATAAATTTGGCCCAGTCTTGGTAAAGTAACAATCACTGTACACAGAAAGATGTATTGTATATGGGAAAACACAAATGGTGTCGAGGCTAGTACAACCTTGATTTCCTTATCTTTCTATGCTCATTACTCAGCCAGTATACATTTTCTTCCAAAATTGTCTGGCACATGACATATTTGTGTGATTTATTTGTAATCTTGAACATCTAGTGTAAGTTTCGTTTGATTCTGTGAGAATTCATTTTCTTTTTTTACCAGAACTCAAGTTTATCTTTAAAGTTTCTGTTCTTCATTCCATCTAGGTAAACCCTTTTGTTGTGATAGCTGCGGTTCTCGATTTGTTGTGAATCCACTTCGACGTAAACCTGGTCAGAGTTCCAAGGGCAAGGCAACGCCTCGTTATGTAGTCGATCAAGAGAGCCAGAAACTCCTGACTCTCTGCAATGCGTGTGGTAAGAAAATCAATTAATCTCAAGTTTGTTTGCTTGTCAGCCTTCTCTTCCTCATCTTCTTCATTTACAGTCATGTCGGTTTTAGCTTTAATAGTACATGTACTTTTAGAAAATTTAGAAGACTACACCACTTTGTTCAAGTACATGTATGTTCTGAAAAAAAAAAAACAGTAGCTGAAGTTTAAGCTGGGGTAATAGATTAAAAAAACCTTTGAAGTACATCATAATGTGATATGTTAATAATAATAATAATAATAATAATAATATAGAGTATTTGTAATGCGCCAACTCCACATGACTAATGCGTTCGAGGCGCATGGAGAAAAAAACCTATAAGTACACAAAAATGAACAACGACAATGTGAAAGTTAATCTAAATCTATTATTATTAGTAGTAGTAGTAGAAGTATTGGTGGTAGTAGTAGCAGCAGCAGCAGCAGCAGCTGGGGTACAACATTTCTAGTGCAATAAATATAAACAAGTCGTGCAGTTTCTTTTCCTTTATATCTCATGTATTCAATTGTTTGTTTGCTTATCTCCTGTATATTGAATGTATTTAATTGTTTATTTCTTTGTTTGTTTGTTGACATGATGTGTAACTGTTTTTAGATGTGTGTGGACCCCTTTGAAAACCAATTTGAGTTGAAAGGGTAATCCACCCCACATGTGGAAATATATTAATAAAAAAGTAAATTTAGAATTTGTGGACCCATTTGCAGTTTTTGATAACTATTCTCTATTTTCTTCCCACATTTTCCCTTTTGTCCGTCTAGGAATTAAAATGGAGAGAAAGAGCAGGGCGCCCCCTCGTGACCCGCCCCCATCAGTGGAGGATAAGCAGCGTTACTACGAGAGTGCACAACACTTTGCCGCTTCGTTGGTTGAAGGGCTTGGGGAGCCTGACGGTATGTTCCTTAAAAAGGCATCGTTTAACAATGTTAAATCTGAGATGCACAGCCCTACGTGTTATCAGTGTCTGTGTTATGATATAATATTGAAGCCCTAAAAAAAAATTGCACTTTAAAATGATCATGAAGTGCCTCAAAAAAGTAAGAACCTTTGAGTGACAGGTTGTACCATACTCATTTTCCCCAATAGACTGTAGTGTTACAAAAAACGTTAGGAAACGAAATTTCGATTTCCAATCATAATTATCTTGATAATCAGACAGGCGATCGGCTTGTAAAAGTCTTGGGATTCCTGACTTACATAAAGGTTTTTAACTATGATTGCGGCATGAGCTAAATCCAGGATTTTGTTTCAGAATCTGAGGCAATTTTACTGGGTCACTGTAACCCATTCAGTGCGAAACGTTTTCTTATCTCACACATTTCAATGGATTTGCAGTACATAAAATTATTGCCTGACTGTCAGAAGGGCATGAATAGATGGACAGAGAAAAAAAATGTTAAGATGTACATGTATTTCAAGAAATATGCATTCCTGACTTTAACCTTGCTTTACTTCATCTACATGTATGCGACACATTGTGAAAGAAAAATACATTCAGTCTGTTTTTTGCTATGAAATTATACACTGTATGCATTTAGAAATATACATGGATACCTGCTTTTCTTGAAAAAAAAAGTTTTCATCAACAGAATGCCATTACATGTTATTCATTAACCCCTATTCATGTTGCTCTTTTTGAACTACATGTAATCTTCTTTAGCAATGCTTGACTTGAGAATATGACATTCTTATTTTCACCTCTATTTTTTGTCCTTGTTTGCCTTACAGATGCCATTTATTATTGTCATTGTTATTACAATTCTTTTTATTTGATTGCAGCTGAAAAGTTGACATGTCCTGTTTACAACACCAAACCCTGTGGTTGCATTCAGAAGTTCATCATTGGAGAAGGTAGGTACCTAGCAGAAAGAATTCACTTGCAGGACGTACATTAACGCCAATCTTGAACCAACAAGATATGTAACAACTTACAAAAGTTTAACATTAATCGCATTCTCAGTCTGAAAAGTACAATTGAAATTTGCACCTCAGAGAAGCACATGGTTGCAAAATTTATCAAATCAGAGAAGTTATAATATAGTTGTGAATTGTAAAAAAGGTGCAATAACTGAACATGTGGGAGTTTTGAAATTTTAAAATGGTTGATGTCACCCTAATGAAGTGTCAGACAACTCGTCCATTTCCTTGGTTGTTCCTATACACACAGAATGACTAAAATATTTTTTCCCCCAAATATATGACTTACCGGTAGTAGGTCTTTATATCTTTCTGAGGATCAATAACAATATCCTATCTATAGCATGGTGAGATTTTCTTCCCCATAGAGCTCATAGGTATATACAAAATATAAGAAAGCTCAAAAATGATTTTTCACCTGTAACCCGAACTCGACTCTCTCATTAATCAGGTGACAGAGAAGAATCCAAGAAGCGAGCCATTCAGCTGCTGAGCATTCTTAAAGATGCCAAACGTCTCAGGGCGAAGAAGTTCTACAATAGAGAAGAGGTGCTGAGCAAAGGCAAAGGGTATGTTCATTCCTATAAGGCCTTTAAGAAAAATATGTTGTATTGCCCTTTACGATCGACCCAAAAATCTTGAAATCTACCGTCGGCTTTTTAATTTTAATTTTTTTTTTACCGTTTTTTAGAAAAAAAGTTATTACCGTAATTAACGTTGTATAAGCCGCCCTTGTGTATTAACCGCACCCCTTTTTTTTTTTTTTTGAAGACTTAAAAAACAGAGGACCTAGGATAAAACCTAGTGGTACGCCGTGTAATAGAAAAAAAATTGGAGGAATTATTATTATCAACCACATATTGAAATCTATCAGAAAGATTACTTTCAAACCAAGATGACAGACAAATTTGAGTGTTGTTCTAGTTTCCGAGTGGTGAGTCAACACACCGATTACTGAGCTGGGAGACATTGCCAGGCATAGCGCCAGGTGGAGGGGCATAAATCAAAACTTTTAATTTTTTTTTTTTTTTTTTTTGGTGTACCGTGTTTAAACCGCACCCCCAACTTTTAATTTTTGTTGGCGGCAAAAAGGTGCGGTCAATACACCGTTAATTACGGTAAGTGTAAAAACAGACGGAAGAGGGAGTAAAAAAAAAAGATTTCCGACTGACCGACTAAAGGGCAATACAACATTTTTTTTTAGTAGGCCTAATGATAAATCTAATCAATTTTACCCAGAGTAGCCTCATCGGCATCAATGCTGTTTTACCCCTGGACCCTCCAAATATATTACCCCATCTTATACAAGATACAAGATACACGATTATGGCCAGGTACCCAGTTACAGTTGGATGGAGATCGGCAAATGTAAATTTATGTCTTGCCAAAAGATGGTAGTGCTGAGCTTGGATTTGAATCCTAAAATCTTGGATTGAGAGTTAAGTGACTGAACCACTATACTATGAAACATCCACAATGGTGATTTACATGTACCTGTAAGTTTCTTCTTGTTAAAGAATTCTGCATACCTACCAACACTTACAAACAATCCAGAATATTCAATTTTTCTGGATTTTTAGGACCCCAATATTCGAAATATTCAGATTTTTCATTTTGTTGTTGTTGTTGCTTAAGCCAAATTAAGCTTGTTTTATCATGTGCCGCGATATGAGAGTTCACATATTACGTGCATTGAATGGCTGCATGTGCGATTGCCTGTTAAAGGTGCTATGTCCCATTTGCAGGCCAAAAAAATGAAAAAGTTAAATTCCAACTGCATTTGAAAGATAATACTAATTTAGTACTTCCCTAAAAAAGGTGGGGCTTGAAAATGTAGTCTTGATTTTCAGACAATTGTACCGAATGGTCATACGTTTTATGCTGTGCAAAGATTCAATCAGTTTAATCTTGGCCATCACAAGAAGTGGGTTATTGATGTAGACAAATGCTCATGTACCCTTTACAACTCTTTTCATGTATGTTATTACCAAAGAAGAAAAAAGCCAGTCAGTCACTCAATAGTGTCTGACAGTGAAGTCTAGCAAGTAAACGGGTTTCCTTGCATAATTTGAATATGAGGACACTGCTAACGTTTCAATTTCTCAGATAGGACATACATGACATATTCATAATTCCTGCAAAGTTCTACAGCATTTGAGGTTAGCTGCAAAAGGGACATAGTACCTTTAAGGTACAGATTTCTTTTTTTCGAAGGCATACCTTGCTAAAAATTCCTAATTCTTATTTTCAAATGATGGCATGTATGATTCTATTCTTGCGATGTAGGTCTTTATATAAAGAGACTCTACAAGGGACAAGAGGTAAAAAGCAAAGGAAGAGCATGTGTCCATTTATAAATATGGCGATTTAAAAAATGTTCTTGTGAAACTATTCTGTTCCCATATAATGTAGTTTTTTTTGTTGTTGAAAAGTACTGGTAATAATCCACAGCAATGGTATGGTACAGTCAAACCCTGCTTTAGTCACCACCTATCTACAAAGACCACCTGTCTACAACCATCACACTTTTTGTTTCCCTTGAAAATGTTTTTCTCATTGAAACATGTACTAAAGGAACCTGTCTACAAAGACCACTTTTTGTGTTTCCCTTGGGTGGTCGCTGTAGACAGGTTTGACTGTACCATGATACCATTAACATGTACAATGCTACAGCTTCCCCATGGAGATCAGTACTAAAATGCTACTTAAAAATTGAGACTCTTTGTACTTAGCAGAAGAAGCAATGGCTCAGTGGTAGAGCAGTGGTCTCAAAACCGGGATGTCCTGGGTTTGAAACAGAGTGGATGTGCTAGTGCCTTTTGGTAAGGCATTAATCCTTGATACCAAGTCCCTTGGAGAGGACTTAAGGTCATTGGTCTGCTGGTTGCTTACTAACAAGCATACAATGCTTTCTCAGCAATCGGGTAAAACAAACAAACAAACTTTTCTCTTTCTCATTTGCTTTTTTTGGTTTACATACTCTCTCTCCCTCTCTCTCTAAGTGCCACATCGATTGACTTTGGTGATCATGCTGTTCCACAGCCATCGGCTCCTAGCCTTCTTTTCTATTAGCACCACTCCCAGCTCTTTCTCTCCTCTTTCTTCCAACATTTTCTGCAGACTGTCCATCCTAAGTATCCGCCTTCTTCCCCTACTCCTCCTTCCCACAATTTTCCCTGTCAAAGCAAGGTTCTCTAGTTTACAAATTATCAAGAAAAAACTTTACATTTCTTTCTTCCATTTAATTTCCAAATCATTGATTTTTTTTTGTTAATCAGGCAAAGGAAGGTAGGCCTGGGTAACGGTCATCGTAAAGCCAAGGAATACGAGGACTTTGTGCTTGCAAACAGGAAGATCCTTCGCAGTGACTTACGGATGTGCGAGCGTGCAACGCAGCGTATCCTTCTCTACTCCAACAACTTCCTGCACAAGCGCTTGAAAACGGACCCCCTGAATCGCACCCAGAGGCTGCAGAGAACCAAGGGGCAGGCTGCACTGGGGAAACTTGTGGACGTGGAGAAGCTATCTGAGCAAACGTGCTGCTTGGAGAAGTGTGTGCTGGTAGGTGATCTGATTTCTTAAAAAAGTAAATCATAGACATATATCTTTAAAGCCCCACTGCACTACTTATATTCAATTCAATTCAATTCAATTTATTTTGCCAAGCAATAAAAAACATACAGGGTAAAACAAAAGCAGTATACAAAGTTTCACACAATTACAATTACTAACATAGATAAACATAGAAATACAAAGAATCAATTTACAAACATGAATAATACAAAGGAAATTGCTAATGCTGGTAGCAGCCAGAAAGGAGGGTGGTCCTTGTATGCGGCTGACCAATTAATCAAATATAAAAAGTTAAGCTGTAATAAAAAGTGAAACAAACAACAACTACATGTAAAATATAATGAATTTAACAACCGTTAAAATCTGTAGCTAATATCAGTATACGTCCATCAAGTATTTTTTGTATTTACGTTTGAAAGTGTTAACTTGCACCCTCTATATAGAAAACATTATATAGAAAACAATGCCTGATCGATGCCTGTTGTCCCCCATGATCCTCTTTTTCTTATGTTAATTGAGAGCTGATTCGATGAGATAACCACCTGTTAGTGACCTCGTAGGGAGGTCTAATCCCCCCTGGTCAAACTAATGCAGACAGGTTTTAAAAGGTAAATCTTAAGGCCCGGTCACACAGAGGGGACGCATGGGGGACGCACGGCCGGCGCATGGAAAATTTGCAATTTTGGCCAGTGCGTTGTCGTTCGCTAGGCGTGCGTCATCACGCGTTACTCGTTCGTCGAGCGCGCTGGAGCCACGCTATGCATTCATCGTCAAACGCTGTGTGCGTCGGGATTTTTTGAGCATGCTCAAAAACGTGCGCCGAGCTCGACGCATGAATGTACACGCCAAAGGCACGCCAGACATGCGTGGAGCGCGCTAGACCAGCGCCAGACATACGCGGGGCACACGCCCTATGCTACACGCTGTGCATTTTGTGTCAGCTCGCTAGCTTTTCCAAAATTTTGACAAAAGTTAGGCACACGGCCTTTTCTGATTTCCAATGCGCTGGCCGTGCGTCGTAGAACGCGGTGCATGCGTGGACCATTCGTCCAGCGCGCTAGCAACACGATGTGCATTCGTGGAAGTTGTTATCATGTGCGCTCTGTGTGCGCCCTGTGTGCACCCTGTATGCGTCCAGCGCACTAGCAACACGCTATGCATTTGGTGTCAGCTAGCTGTAGCTTCGACAAAAGTTGGGCGCACGACAACGCACTGGCCAAAATTGCAAATTTCCAATGCGCTGGCCGTGCGTTCCCCATGATCTGTGTGACCGGGCCTTTAGACTTGCATCTTTAAAGCTCAAAAAATCATAGTATGGACATTCAAACAAACATCTATTTTGTTTTATATCCTTTTGGATAGAAGAAGAAGTAATATATGTGTTTTTCAACTGCAGTCAAATGTGTCTTAGTGACCACCTCTCCACAAAGACCACCTGTCTATAGGGGTCACACATATTGCATCCCTCTAGAAGGAAATGTGTGTTGTAGAATCTGTCTTGAAAGGTCACCTGTCTACAGTGGCAATTTTCTCTGGTTCTCTTTGGTGGCGTTATAGACAGGATTGACTATATTAATCACTTACCACTGGATAGAGGCCTTCCTAAAAGGACATTAGTGGCATTACATGGCTAGGATCCACAACCTTCACGTCCCCTGTTTGTACCATGTTAAGTTTAGATACTGTGATGTTGGTGCCCTTTTTGGTGAACCCACGATCTTTGAATACTCAGTTAATTGGCAAATCCTTGTCAAGTTAAGATACATGGTGAGTGTTTCACAAAGACTAAGATCAACTTTAAGTTGGAATTAGCTATGGCAGGCTTATTATACCACTGTTTGCTCTCACCATTATGATCTTTAGATAATATTTTTTCCGTAAATAATGAATTATCAAAAAATATAAAATTCTGTAGATTTGTGACCATGATTTGAACGTCCCTTGAGAGACCAATACCTGTAAATGGTGAGAGCAAACAGTGGCATGAACGGCCTGCCATAGTTAAGTCCAACTTAAAGTTGATCTTAGTCTTTGTGAAATACCCCTCTGGTGTATTAAAGTCAAACATCGCTTGATCTACTGCAATTATGACACTGCTGTTGAATTCCATAATTCTCTCTCTTTAGTTGGCACGTACACACAGTCTGCTTCTGAACCAGTGGAGGGACAGAGCAATCTCTGGGCAGACTGAGGCTAGGAAAGTTCTTGCTGAGATGCTTACACCTTCAGGTATGGCAGTAGATCCTAGCATATATCTGTACATGATCACAGGGATGCCAGATTTCAGGCCCTGGCAAGTTATTTTCAGACCATAGTTTAGGCCGTTTTTTTGTACAAAATAGCTCATTCTAGGTGATTTTCAGTCCCGCTGATCAATTCTAACTGCCATCCCTGTGATCAGAAACAGATCATTTTGTACCAAACTCTTGCATTTAGTTTCCAAATAGACTTTGGAAGTTACAGATTGATGATGTATCATTGTTTTCAAAGTTGCTTGAGAAACTTGTTAAAATTAATCACTTGTAGAATGATTTAGAAATTGTTTTTCCTGTATAAAAATGCATCTGAAGATAAATGGGGGATTTTCTCTCTTGAATGCCTTCTGTAACAATTATGCATTAAAATTGCTTTCCACAATATCTCTTTTTCATGATGCTGGGCATTTTTATGATTTTACTTTTCTTCTCCATTGCACCGTGGGTACATCAATGATTCGTAGTTGGTGCCTAATATCGTTAATATAAATAGTGTCTACTAAGTGATGTGGTGAGAGCCATTTAGAAAATGCTTGTGATATCTCGTCATGTAGTACTTGGTACTTGGTTGGGTAATCCCTTTGGCAGCTCACTTCAGGAAGCTATACTGGGATGGTAGGTGAGGCGAGTAACTGCACAGAGTGTCACAAAGTGCTGGAATGGTGGACAAAGCACTCATTAATTTAGTCCACCTTAAAGACGCATAGTAGTCGGCTCTCATGGGGAATATGACACTGTACAGGTGTTTACCCTATAACAGACGTTGTCAATCACCAGGACAGTTTTATGACCAAAATGCCTTATGTAATGCTTTGTCTTTCCTCATCCATTCCTCCACAAGGTAAAGTCATTATCTCACTTTCCCCTCACCCGAAGACTCTCCGAGAGATGAAAGGGTATTTCTTGATGGACCTACGGGTTCACTGTGTGCAGACTTGTAGACGCATTAATTGTATTTCTACCAAGTCTGGTGTCAGTGAATTGTGGCCTTCTGCGCATGAAAACTGACGGCCCATTCCCTTTAAATTCTATACTGTAGGTCAGGGATCCAACTGCGCCCGTTTCATCGCCATGGTAACGGGGAGCAGCATCACCACCATCGCCAGGGTCAAGGACCAGATGTGCAAGACGGGCGGGGACCGGGAGCCCCCTCAGCACGGCCTCAAGAAGTACTGGAAGAACCACCCCAGGAGTAAGACCTTGGGTCTGCTTGGGGAGGATGGAGAGGTGCTCCAGGGCTCCAGGGTGGGGTCAGCGGAAGCTGGTGCTGGGCAGGCCGGAGCACAGGGATCTCTAATGACCGTGGTAAGGTATCTCTCAGGAGCAGAAATATACAAATAATACACAGCAGTGAGGGCATTAGTAAGAATTAACCACACAAGGTACCTTTGGAACAGTCTAACACGCCTGAGTCGATAGCCGAGGGTGTTTGGACTGTTTGAAGGTAACGAGTGTGTAATTCTTACTAATGCCCTCACTGCTGTGTATTATTTGTTTTATACGATTATGCTTTATTTGTTTTATCAAATGATGTTTTATAACATGATTTTACTAATGACCGGTCATTAACATTTGATAATGACCGGTCGTTATCAAAATTACGTGTTAGGCAAAATAAATGCCTGGTCACGTGTATGCTCTTGACCAATCATTTGATTAGGATCCACGGCATCATCTGATAAAGGAAAGTAATAGGAATACAGAGAATCTATGTTGTTAGTTTGTACGTAAAGTCAATCCATTTTAGGTCTCTCTCATGACTGAGGATTCGTATCTTGTAGAAATAGAGAGTGAATTATATAAATAATTTGTTTCTTTGTACAAAATATATATATATGTCTCCCTTGTGATATATAGTGATAAGGTATCTTGTAGGAATAGAATAGAGAAAAAAATGAGAATAATTTTGTTTTGGTCTATAATTTTAGTTCTTTCCCATGACTCTTGTAGTGGTATCACTTAATAGATATTGTAGGGAAGATGTGAAGAGGTACGATGTACATTGTATATTTCAAGAGTAGTTAGGATTAGTTCAAGGTAGTGACTCTGAATATTGCGCTGTCTGTAGGTCTGTGCTTATTAGATTACTCAAGAAATTGGAAAATTAGATTTAGAAATTGAAATGGATGACGTTAAATAATTTCATTGGGAAGTTAAAAGATGACTGTGTATTTTAATAGTGAAACATACACAAGTATCTGTTGTGGTAATGACTATTATATGCTGAATGACTACTTAAGATTGTCTCTTTCAGAAAAATAACAGGAATATTGTAAAAGGTGTTAATTGATTCGCAATCTATTTATTTCATTATAACTATGTAGTATTTAATCCTTTGATACATTGCGATGCTTATTCCTGAATTTGCAGGCACAACTGATAGAGCAACAGGATCAGTTGAAAAGGTTGCAGCAACAACTGGAGGAACAGCAGCAACAAGTCAGACAACAGCAGAGACTTGTAGAGCAACAATTGATACAACATCAGCTGAGGCAAAACAGGCAACTCAAACAACAGGTTGGTTGCAATGACTTAAAGCCCCACTGTACTACTTGTAGCTACTTGCTCCCTCTATATAGAAAACTTCCCCAATCGGTGCCTGTTGGTCCCCCATGATCCTCTTTTTCTTATGTTAATTGAGAGCCGAGTTGATGAGAAAGCCACCTATCAGTGATCACGCTGTGTGGTCTAATCCCTTCTGGCCAAACTAGTCCAGACAGCCTTTAAACAAAAATCACATACTTTATTTATTGAAAATAATAATAGAAAGTATTTTAAAAGGAACATTTGAAAATTTCTGTAAACTCAAGAATTTTAAGACACCGTCAAAGTAATCCAACTCGCCTAAATTAGGAATTTATAATGCTGAAGCAATGAAGCATGTAAATGGAGATTTATGATGATTAAGATAACTTTTTACCTTGCTTTCACAGTAATGTATAGCATAGGATTTATGACACCATAATTGTGCCATGAAATCTAGTCTACATATATGTGGTTCATAAAGGCTGTAATGAAGGGAACTTTATGATTTTATGAATATATGCACCTGAAGGCCGTTTTGCTTGTTTATTTGTTTGTGTTTGGTTGATTTCCTTGATTCAATTCAATAAACGTTTTATTCAATCTCGTCAAAAAGTCCAAAGACTAAAAATGCCAGTTTACATAAAACATACAATCATATAAAAAAGCGTTAACAAATATATATGTATAAAAAATAACATAGCAAATGGGAAAAATATATCAAAATAAATAATGTTTACATCAAGGCAGTAACAAAAAAACAAAACAAAAAAAAGATACAAAACATTACAAAAAAATACAAGTCAGTACACACATTTGTTTGTTTTTGTCTCTCTAGGCTGCCTTGGCTGAAGCGCAGAGGAAAGTCACAAGTCAGATACGAGCTGCAAACTCGTCTGGGAGCTCAAAGTCGAGTACAAGCAATACTGCTACGGCCCATCCTACAGCACAGGTGAGAAATGACTCTCTTACTTTTTGTAACTTTGAATCCTTTCAGAATTTTTAGTAATTTTTTTAGATTTACATTATAATTGTATAACAAATGTACATTATATTGCACATAATGAGGTTGGGACAGAAGTAAGAAGGATCGTTCAGCATTTTGTATGATTAAATCTACAATATATTACATATATTGCAATCATTCACAGTGTGTAATGGGTTTAATATCTTTTTGTTTGATTTACAGAACATGTCAACAAACAGAGCGACAAATCAGTCTACTCTAACGATGCAGCCTCTAACAGCTGATCAGCAAGGCCGTATCTACGTACAGTCCCCTGTATCAACCAATCAGCAGGCTCAATCTACAGCAACACAGTCTCAGCCATCCAATCAGCATGTGCCTACTATTGTAGGCATGAATATAGAGCAACAACAACAGCAACTTCAGCAGCAACATCCCCTGACAGCTACAGTGGCAGGGCTAGAGGGTATCGATGCCAAGCTGTTGCAGCAGAACTTGCAGCAGATCCTTGCAGAACTGCAGAATCAGATGGTGACACAGCAGATTCAGCAGCAGCTGATAAACTGCGGGATGCAGCAGCAGGGTCAGAGTGGTGGTAGCAGTCAACCCCCGAGCTACAGCACGGCAGTTGCAGCCACAAACCACTCCCAGGTGATGCAGACACCACCATCACCGCAACAACAACCACAGCAACAGCAGAAGTCACAGAAAGATGGTTCTCAACAGACACAGATCATCATACAGACTATTCCAAGCCTGCAACCTAATTTGTTACTGAGTAGCAATGGGCATGGCATACCCGGTAGCAGTAATATGCCACAGTATGTCAATGCCTCAGCAAGCGGGTCCATGGCTCGTCTCAAAGCAGGTGATAGTTCCCATGTCATGGTTCCCATCACACTCCATCACCCTGGTAACCACATCGCAGGAGGGGAAGGGGTCAATGTGGAGGAGGTCAATGTGCAACTCCAAGAAGTTGTCATGCCTCTCTCCACCCAAGATGCGGCGGAAGCCTGCAACCTGGTCCTACCACGCCAGCAACAGCTTCCCACCATCCTGCAAGGCACCATCCAGCAACACCTTTCGAATCTCGGTCATCTTGCCAGCCACTCGTCAGATTCGGGTACAACTCGGCCAACCGCCACCCTCAGCATCGAGAGCCTGTGTAGCAACCAGCAGACATCGCCAGTCAACATGGGGGATATCGTTGTGACAGAGGTGGACGATGGCTCGCGGATGATGCAAGGTAGCGGTGAGGAGAGCATCCCATCCGCTATCCCTCTGGTCGGAGGGGTTTCCGTGGAGACGCTCTTGTCTCCGGAGGCTCTCCATCTCTTGAACTCGACAGGGCAAGCATCGTTGAATGTCTCTTTATCTTCCGCAAGGACTGTTCAGCAGAACACGTCAGGGTCTGGTGCCTTGTGAGATGACTAGTTTGGAGCATCCCATCCACCATCCCTCTGGTTGGAGGGGTTTCCGTGGAGACGCTCTTGTCTCCGGAGGCTCTCCATCTCTTGAACTCAACAGGGCAGGCATCATTGAATGTCTCTTTATCTTCCGCAAGGACTGTGAAGCAGAACACACCAGGGTCAGGTGCCTTGTGAGATGACTAGTCTGGTAGGATGTGTATTCTCTGTTCGGGTTGTCCATCCGTCTTTAACTCCCGTTCTAATGATCGTGTTATCTAAAGAACCAATAGATGGATTCCCGCCAAACTTGGGTCATGTATGTATCTTGCAGAGCCAATGAACTGAACTGGGGTCACGAGATCTAAAGTCAAAGGTCACAGGGCTTATTATGTATGCAAAAATAGCTCGTTAATCATGAATTCATAATTGGGAGAGTCTACCTACAGGTTGATGATAGACTGTCCTTTGGTTCTTGGCCTTCAAGTCTGTCCTTCATAGCTAGGCATTGATTTTGATCGAATATGAACCCGACAAATTTATTTTGATTATTTGCTGTGCCGCCCTCCCTTCCCTAATAGTAATGACGCACTTTTATACTATGTCCTTACAATAAAAAAATACTGTTTTGCATTTCTATAGATTAGAAGTGGTACATTGCAACATTTTCTAATTAACAAAAAAATCATTCAAAGTAGTATTTCTCTGGAGTTAACTTTTGTTGCTGTCGGTGGCCTTTTAATAAAATTATTGCAACTAGAAACTGCAAAGCTTGGCAACACTATTTACAAAGTGCAATTGCCCACAGAAGGCGAGGTGTTCAATGTAAATCAGTGTGTGTGGAGAGGTGCATGCTTTCAGTGGTGCTGCGAGACAATTTTCAATGTAGAGCATCGACAAATGATGAAGGCTCCCCATCCTCGGAATTTATGGTAACGAAAATGGTCATATTTTCCAACAAGCAATATGATGTAATCAGGGCTTGGTAAATTTTAAAGCAATGCTCCAGAATACATGATAAAGAATTACAGACAGTAAGCCGAAATTTTACAAAGACCGGAGTGTTGGCTCAGTCAGTAGAGCATCCGCCTCACAACCGGGAGGTCGTGGGTTCGAACCCCGGCCGCGTCATACCGAAAGACGTTAAAAGATGGGAGTTGCTGCTACCTTGTTTGGCGTTCAACAATAAGGGATAGAGCAACGTCGATCTGGCGCTGCTCAGTGGCTGCCGGGGCTCACGATCAATTGGGCAAAAAGAACTTCTGTTTCGGTTTAATAAAATTTGGAGTGGACTAAAAGATTATTATTATCATTATTATCATCATTATCATAATAGCAAAAAAATATTATACTCCCCAAAATGTGATTAGTTTCCCTCACATTTTTTGTTTTTCATATTTTTTATATTCCATTACAAATAAAATACATACAAACAATGTAAGTCATCATGTTTTCAGTTGCCCAGTCTAGTTCTCATACATTATATAATAAATATATAGACATTACAACTACAGGGTAGGGACTCCAATATTTGCCGATTTTTTAGTGCTAGGGAACATTTTCAGTGTTATGAACAGATTATTGGTTGTTCAAAATATATTGTGAATAATCAATTGAGGCTGCTACCATGTTTTCATGAAATATACTGTGTTTATTTATTACCAATAGATTTGTTTAAATAAGATCAATAATGATATGAAACGACAAGCATCAAAGAGATAAGATATGTTCTAATTTATATAAGATCGTTTCAAATTATCGGAGGTAATATGGCCTTATCACTTGTCAGTTTTCTGTGGCAGGCAAGTAAGAATGCGTAATAAAAGTTTAAAAGCTGCATTTGTGTGATGACCTCTTCTAAGTTTGTTTGAACTATGATCAGTTTTCATAGAGTGGAATGTGAAGGAAGGGCAGGGAGACAAGGAGAGAAACAGAAAGGGAGAGGGAGAAAAAAAGGAAATTGGATGAGAGAGGAGCAGAGGGAGAGGGGAAGAGAGAAAGAGATAGAGGGGAAGAGAGGGAGAGGGGAAGGGGAGAAAGATAGAGATACAAGATGACATGGGCAAAAAGAGACGGGCATTTACAAGAAACCAGATAAAGAATAAGATAGAAATATGGCAAGAAAATTAGATTAAAGGTACTATGTCCCTTTTGCAGCCAACCTCAAATGCTGTAGAACTTTGCAGGAATTATGAATATGTCATGTATGTCCTATCTGTGAAATTAAAACGTTAGCAGTTTTCTCATATTCAAATTATGCAAGGAAACCCGTTTACTTGCTAGACTTCACTGTCAGACACTATTGAGTAACTGACTGGATTTTTTTTTTCTTTGGTAATAACATACATGAAAAGAGTTGTAAAGGGTACATGAGCATTTGTCTACACCAATAACCCGCTTCTTGTGATGGCCAAGATTAAACTGATTGAATCTTTGCGCAGCATAAAACGTATGACCATTCGGTACAATTGTCTGAAAATCACTAGACTATTACTTTTGGGCTCTATAGCCCTAAAGTCGATTTGACAATTAATAGTCGTTATTTTCCCACTTGAAGACATTTTCAAGCCCCACCTTTTTTAGGGAAGTTCTAAATTAGTATTATCTTTCAAATGCAGTTGGAATTTAACTTTTTCATTTTTTTGGCCTGCAAATGGGACATAGTACCTTTAAAGGGCTGCAGGAGTGAGGAATGGATAGACATGGGAGAAGAAGTACAATAACAAATTAGGCAAAGATAGGTACTTGAAAAAGGATGAATGGTAAATAAGGAGTAGGAAATGAGTAAGTAATAAAGACCTACTTGCAATTGTAGGAAGAGAACAAAAATGTTATTCTAGTATTCTATTTTATGGATGTATTTTTTTAAGAAAGAAAAAAAGCACCACATTTCGATTGCATGATTCATCACACCAAGATTTGAACCACAACCCTTCGATCCGAGGAAAGAGTGCAAAACCACTGCGACACATCTCTCACTAGGGAATACGCCAACGGACTTTGGATCACATGGTTCACGATTCAAGTCTTGCTGCGGCACTAATGTCCTTTGGCTAGACGTTATCTATATTAATTTGCCATTCTCCACCCAGGTGTTGAGATTTGCATGTGTGTGCTTGTAAAATGGCACCTAGCTGGAATACTCCCAAGGGAGTGGAGCTTGTGCACTCTCATGTGCGGATTAGCAAAAGAATCCAATGACCGGGGTAATATATGTCCAATGTGTACGTTTAGAAATGTAATACATGTATTTAGTGCTATACAAATGTGAGTATTATTAATATATTATCTAGTTTGCTTCCAGTGTATCTAACCCGAGAAATATTTCGTTCTTTCAATACCACCCAAACTCCTTTAACAATTTTACTATGATTGCAATTTAGAAAGGCAGAGGATACACCCATGCCACCATGACACCAAAGACAATAAAATAAACCGCAAAATACACATTTTTATACCCAATCAACCTCATTTATTGTAAAATAGTAAAACAAAAAAATTGACATTACATTAAGATTTAAAAATCACTCCTACACACCTTCAATCATAAAAAAAAAATACAACACTGTAATAACATTGAACTAAACTAATTCCAGATGACATTGTGTCTTGCTTAATGAGAATTAGGTATATATATAGATAGATTTACTGTGTAAACGTACAATAGTTTTGACCATTTTCGAGTGACCCATCCAAATATTTGTTAGCTTTTCTCACAAAATATTCACACACACACAAGTTCCCGAGTACTGATATTTGACCTGACAATCTTGCATCCATCGTTACCGTAATAAATTGCGAATTTGTATGTTTTTTTGTGAAATTACATAAAACGATTTATAAGTGAGATTTTTTTTTAAAGGACTGTATATTTTTTGTTTGGGGGGATTAGGCTTATGATTGTGTAAGTAGAAATTGCAATAGATTTTTATACAGTGTACACAAATCGGTAAAAAAAAATCATGTTGCTATATATACACAATACAATTCCTGCATACCTTAAACATTTTGTTCTTATTTTACTCTTTTCGATTCATTTTTAAAAGATAGTTTGATTCTTCAGTTCATATAATTTGGTTTTAAAAATCTGATAATTTTCTGAATACATTTTGTTTGAAAGACAATTTTTGAAAATATATATATATTGTTTTAATTGCAGCTTTAAGAACTCTTTAAAACATGAATATATATGATCAGTTAACTAATGGTCTTTTCTCGCTTGATTCATAGTGCTTATCATTACATACAATAAACCATCCAGTGAATTGCAGGAATCATAAACAGAAGAACAAAAAAAGATACATCGATGGAATACATCACATGGAATACATCACTAATTACTGCAAAACATCAAAATGTACAAGATCGATCATTCATTTTCAGTAGTACAGTGTATGTTAATAGGTTAAAATCTTGCTATCTAAAAGACAATGCCACAGAACATCTGCAGTTGCACGATCAACAAGATGTGCAGAAATAAACAATGAGACAGCTTAAAGGTATTTTAAAATCAAAATGTCTTGAATGTAGTGAAAATTACTTATATAAAACTCAAATAAACACCTTTAGAGTCATATGACAAACGTGACCATGTGATAAAGCATGTCTATGATATGTATAATATATACAGAAACAAAAGTAAGTAGCAAACCTCAACAAAGTGAGCTCCGATATTTTGATAAAATAAGTTGACAGCCTCTACAGGACCTACTCTTAGTTTTACTATTTTGTAAGCAGTTACGATGTACTGCGCGCAATAATCCTCCCCTTACAAAATTTTGAAGAAACATCAGAAATTTGACAGATTCCACTACTCGTCCCACATAATAAAGAATAAGTGATTTGAGAATATCTTGGTGATCGACTTGGCACTTGCTTTTAGCATGCGGTCTGTACCTACTTCAATCTTACTTGCTAAAAAGGATTAAGAAATTTGTTAGGACAAAATAAAAAAATAAACATAAGTAATTCTACAACTTCTATAATTTCATACACACTTTATTGGCACTGTCACTACATTACAGATCAGAGTTGAAAGTGATTTATATTTAAGAATAAAGAATACACAGTATCTGACAAGAGAATTATTGGAAAGAGTTGAAGGGAAAGAGGGTATATGTATATAAAATTGTCAGTCTTAAGAAACATTAATTGGTGCTCAAATAGCGATCCTCTTATGTTTATCAAATTTTGTGTGCAAATGTGCTTATATACATTGCAATCGTTATTCTATGATCAAAAGTATCAAAATGTAATTAAATGTACAACGATTTAAAAAGTTCATTAAAATGCATCGCATATACTTTAAAAAATGATTTCATGATAAAGGAAAGCATCGGATATGTGTTGGTGTATTTTAGAATACATTTTTGAACCGGGCTTCGACTCTGCAAAGAGACCCAAGTTTTGAAATTACCTCAAATATATAGATTAAAAGCAAAGATCCTATTGCTTTACATACACTTTATAATGTGACATTAAACCCCGTGATATCACACAAGCATCCTCGTATACAACCCTCAAAGACAAATAAACTTCAGCAATAAGTACGCTTGTTTGACATTAGAGGCATTGAATTAATTGAATACACAGATAAAACTCTTTACTGATGAAATCAACTTCTAAGCCCCAAAATGCGAAACTACGGTAGGGCAAAGATTTATATTATTTGTATGTGAGGGTACTCATAAACAGGTTATACAGCCGAGGTAACACTGCTTTGGGACCTTACAAAGGGTGTTCGTAGACGTTGTTAGCGGGAGCTGAGTAGGCCACGGAGGGTTCGGGTCCCGAGCCAAACTTGAGAGAACCCCCGAAGCTGGTTCCGTGACTCTGATGGGCTTCAGCGGCCTCGATTCGGTGTTTCTTGAGAGCGGGTCCCCAGGTCTCGCGTGGGTTAGACATGGCCCTCCAACGCTGTCAAATAAAAGATATATAAAAGGGTTTAACTAGGTACCATGGGAAGGAAGACAAAATCACCCATACTAACAGTGATAATACAGAGAAATTGTATTTCAATATATTATGAATGCACATTAAATGCATTACTAGTTTTTTTGCTAGGTCAGACAAATAGTCTGGCTCATCTGACCATACAATGCATAATATACATGTACTTGTATTCTTCTTTCAGAATGATTGAAAATACAATAACTCTGGAAAGGTGAATGTGGATACGAAATACTGTCTTGATTTAAAGATAATTATTATTATCATTGTCTAAAGTTATTCCTAAATATTTTAGTGATGCCCAATCCCATAAACTGAGTAATAGATTTACGTCAACAAAGCTTCCTATTCAGCACAGAAGTACTCAAAGATCATGATAAATTCACTTTTTTTTAAAGTCCTTGTAAACAAATACCTAAGCCCCCTGTTAAAATCTGCCACCGATGCCCCTTTTAACAAGGAGGAAGATGTAACTAAAAAATCATAAAGAATTTTTTGTTGCTTACCAACAAATTAAAAGACCAGAAACAGTTTTTAAGATGCATGTGTTGCCCCCTCCATTGAAATAAATGTTTCAGTGACGCCCCACACATTACTGATTTATAGATTTAAGCCAGCAAGGTTTCCTAAAGCACAGAAGTACTCATAGATAACGTTAAATTAATTTTAGGAAGACCTTGTGGACTTCTGAAAACCTTGTCAATACTTGTCAATACTTGTAAGAACCTTCAAGCCCTTCTGGGAGTGTTTCACAAAGACTAAGATCGACTTTAGGTTGGATTTAAATATGGCAGGCCATTCATGCCACTGGTTGCTCTCACCATTGGTCGTTCAATTATGATCTTTAGATATTTGTTCCTTCAATAATGAACTATCAATAAAGCTGAATTCTGTAGATGTGTGACCGTGATTTGTACGTCCCTTGAGGGACCATTGTCAGTAAATGGTGAGAGCAAACAGTGGTATGAATGGCCCTGCCATAGTTAAGTCCAATTTACAGTCGATCTCAGTCATTGTGAAACAATCCCCAGGGTAAACAAATAATCCCCCCCTCCCCCCACACACATTGAAGTTTTCTATCGACGCCCCTGCATTACTTACGTCAGCAAGTTTTCCTCCAGCACGGAGGAACTCACAGATCACGTTGAATTCATTTTAGTAAGATCATGTTGAATTAATCTTTGGAAGACCTTGTGGACTTCTGAAGACCTTAACCCCAAAGCCCTTCTGGAATACAATTACCCCCCCCCCCTCCATTTCTATCGACGCCCCTGCATTACTTACGTCAGCCAGGTTTCCTTCAGCTCGGAGGAACTCAAAGATCATGACGAAGGGGATCCAGATGATGGAGGATGTGATCATCAACCATCCGATGATACGACCCCAGGTTGGGTAAGGACCATTGTACTCGGGCTCAGACCAGTTCATCCAGTTGAAGATCAACACAAACTGGAAGAGAAAACAAAACAGGAAACTGTTTTATACTAAAATTACAAAGGGGAATCTTTATTGAAATAAGGCGAGAGGTGATAACAAAAACATATCACCCAAAATGTAAAGAGAAAATAAAGCGAGCAAACGTATTTCAGTAATCACTTCAGAGGACAAACCATATTTCTTTTTGTTGGTAAATATTTATACCAAACAAAGTCTTACTGACTAAGAAAAAGATATTTATAAAGAATATTATTAATCTAAGGAAAGAGCTTTACATGGTAAACTATGAGAAAGAAAACAGTAAACGCTAAAAGAGACTTCGGTGATAAGCGCTTTTAATCATAAGTATTATTATTATTATGATACCCAGTCATAATTTTCATTTTCTCCACTCGCTACAATGTTGTCAACGTACGTACAGTACAGTGGAGGCGGCAATTAGATAATAATGGTTTTTGTCATGATCGTATCAGTTCTCCTTTTTATATCCTGGTTCAATAATGAGTGACGAAAGTAGATTTATGACCTGCACACGAGGACTTAATACCGTCTACGGTTCGAACCCACGACCTTCACATCACGGTCCCGGGGATCAAACCTGGGACCCGTTTCACAAAGCTTTTTTTCAATGACATATGATACAAATCAGTGACAAGTCTGCTGATAACCAATCAGAAGCGAGGATTTCAGTAGCTTATAACAAAAACTGTCATTTGTCACTGATGAAAAGTTTTGTGAAACACCCCCTGGACTACACCACTTGATGATGAACTTACCAGCAGCAGTCCTGGGGTAACAGCGCTCCACATAAGAGGCCACCAGTAGAACATGAAAAAGTCGACGGTGCCGTTGCCGATCATAGTACGGATGTCATTGGTGAAACGCCTGGTTCCATAGAACCAGGAGAGGCCAATGGTCTCGCAAAGACCAAACAAAATGAGAGAGAAACCAGCTCCATAAGAGTCCATCAAACTGACCCAGTATGGTCCAGCCTAATGATAAGAGAAGGGAGTAAATGAGAATAAGTATTACGCATCTATAATCACTCAATAAAACGGGTAGAGTTTTCTCTTCATTAAAGGAAACCTAACGCCAAGAAAAGAACTAGTTATTCTGAGAGGTTTGTTGTATTCTTGCCTATTAATCTATTTCAAGTTTGCGAAACGTTCACCGAAGAAGAGCCCCAACTTGTTAAAGCAATGTGCGTTATTATTATTATACTTCAAAATATAATAGGCGAATGCCATATTTCATCAACACACACACGTGGGAAAATCCATAAATTTGAATACGTCTACTTGATAAAGGACTTCGCTTAGTACACCTTACGATATCAAGAAAATGGCGATGCACATGTCGTGCTGCGGAACTGTACATTATGCTCAAAGTATCTTGTTTTATACATCTCTCTTGTATTTTGATAAGGAATCTTGTAGATCTGAGTGCCTTTCCATTTCAAGCCGTTGCGACAGCACAATCGGATAATGTCAAGAATAAAACCATAATGAATGAAATATAATTAATAAAACTTAAATTTGTGAACTGATCTATTCTGAAAATGATGGCTGTATTCTACAAAAATCTGGAATGATGCTTTTGTTAAAACAGGGTCTAAGAT
The DNA here is from genome assembly GCA_035222895.1 of Strongylocentrotus droebachiensis. NCBI lineage: Eukaryota > Metazoa > Echinodermata > Echinoidea > Camarodonta > Strongylocentrotidae > Strongylocentrotus > Strongylocentrotus droebachiensis. Next base: position 94,270 of record JAVYIG010002577.1, read on the forward strand.
TTCCAGTCTAAGATTTCCAGTTTTGTTAAAAGCATTCTTACAAAATATACAGGGCCTGGTTTATCTGAATTAATAGAATATAGACCGAATGATGTCTTCTAAGACCTAGTTACCTCTGTGATGCACGTGATTCCGAGAAGGTACATGATACAGCAGCCAACCAACATGACGAAGGACTTCTTCTTGCGGAGGGTGTCTGGGAACTCATCGACGAGGGCTGTGACCACGGTCTCCATGATGGTGAACTGGGAGTCGAGACCGAGAGTGAGCAACATGAAGAAGAAGAGGATGGCCCAAAGGGGTGATACGGGCATGAGGGAGACGGCCTCGGGGTAGGCGATGAAAGCAAGACCAAATCCTGAGGAGAGTAAACAAAAAAGGAGAACCCATTAAGATATAGAAATCTAAAATGCAGGGGCGGGCCGGTCCATGATTCCATAAGGGGTAATACATTCCCAGGAACCTCTGACAATAAGCCATTTCGTTAATACTATCTGCGCATTGGCAGGTAAAGGTCATTAATTTTGTGATAAAATTGTAAAATCCACCGAGATGAATACGTGCTCATGTTATGTAATCATTATTCATGTGTGCACCTACGGTACATTCTATGATACAAGAGGGCAAGCAAAAGCTTTTCATGAAGCACATACTTGACTTTGGCATTGATTATTTTAAAATACACAAAGTGGGACTTTTCCATGAGTAAAGGTCTGTGGATATTTGGGGTCATTTGTCCCATGTGCTAACTACGAAATGGTCTATTAAGGCAGCAAAATCAAAAAACAATAACACTAAATAACATCCACAACAACAACAACACTGTTTGCACATTTTTCAGATGATTTTTGGGGGATGTACAATTTAAAATAGGGGCATGAGAGCACAAATGGGAATACATCCTCAACAATGGACTAGCGAAGCACAGGCGCACAGGGTTTCCAAGCTAGGAATCATTACAACTCGATTACATCGACGCGACTTAAGAACTAGACTAGGCGTAAAAAGTCGAATTGGACGGCAACGCCCAAAATACAAAACCAACAACAACTACGAGGGAAAAGAGCACAGTTTTGTGTGGACCAGATTAGTCTGATTTGAAATAAGGACACAGACCGGTTGTGCGCCCCCTACCCCAACTTAAATCTGCATGCATTTCTATACTTAATTGTTTCAATGCTTCTACAAATCTGGCCTACAGCATACCGTTTCGAAACTTACCAAAATAATCGTAGTATTGTCGATTTGTTATAAAACAATACATTTAGGTCTTTATGTAGGCAAAAAATAAAAAAACTGCTCCTCTTAAAGGCCCATTGTACTACTTGTAGCTACTTCCTCCCTCTATATAGAAAACAATGCCTAATCGGTGACCATTGGTCCCCCAGGATCCTCTTTTTCTTATGTTAATTGAGAGCTGAGTTGATGAGGGTCCAGTGACCTTGTAGGGTGGTCTAATCCCTCCTATACACTAGTACAGATGGCCTTTAAGTCCCATATATTAGAGGGATTTGTTTATGATAAATGCCTCACAGAGCATTTAGTTTTGGAGGCAGGGTACCCCGTTTCTAAGGTCAGCGGATACACGAAATATTCGCTTCTTGAGCAGAGTTGTGCTACCCTTGTCACAATGGAGTGACTTTTACGAGGGGGTTGAGGCCCGATGGAAATAGTAACATTAAAAAAAAAACCCAAGGTGATTCTTTCTTCCTCGAGTTCCTCTACCATTAAAAAGTGCCAAGAAGCAATTATCAAGTCAGATTCCAAAATGCTAGAGTTTATAAAGATGAGCCCCGCGTTAAAGAGAGATGCGAAGGGTGCAATGAATTGGTCAAGTTCTCAAATCAATTAAAAAGTTATATTAGCCTGTGTTTGATAATTTACATTTCAATATGTAATGTATGATGATCAGATTTTGGCAATAAAATTTGTTTTGCTTTTGTTTCCTTCTTTTAATGTGGCGAGCAAAAATGATGGCTTTATGATGACCATAGGAGCTATCAATTTGGATGGCGTCTATACGTTACAGTTGCAAAGCATTTCACAACATGTTGAATATGAATGTAGGCTACTAAAAGATCCCTATGAAAGTTCAGTAGAGCCACAAAATAAACATACAAATCCATGTTTCCTCCCAAAATTCATCTCAGGATCTCAGGTCATGGTTTCACGAAACGGTCATAAATACAAGTTACCCGACATCCCATTGAAACATGTCTACGGTTTTATACGCTCATTTATAGGTTGTTGGCGAACTTGTACTTCCGACGGTCTCGTGAACATGCACCGAGGTATTTATTACCTGAGTCGATGACGTCAGCGACTTCTTTGCCCTGAGCTTGGGCCATGAATCCCACGATAGAGAAGATCACAAAACCAGCGAAGACACTAGTCAAGCAGTTCAGGGTTGCTACCAGCACGGCATCACTGAAAGATAGATACACACAAACACATGTCATTCAATGAAAATGATATTAATGATGATAATTAAAGAGAAATACATCATTTTTAAGGGGTAAGGAGAAAGGTTTTGAGGGGTTCGTAGGATACTTGTGCCGGTGATGATTGCTCCGTGGACAATTTCGTACACTTACCGAATTCTACTTCTACTTTAAACCCTCGACCAAACAATAACCTAACTATTATCCTAAACTAAAACCAAACGGTAACTCTAAACCTGACATTATGGCCCGAATTCACAAAGGAGGTTTGTCGACAAACATAGGTGTATGTGCGTCATATGACGCGTTTTGACGCGTTTCAGACCAAGGTTTGTCTGAACCTTGGTCTGAAACGCATCGAAACGCGTCATAATATGACGGAACAAATGTTGGGGTAACCTTTGAGGGGGTACTTACAAGTAGCAGTTGTTGTGGAACTTGTTGTAGGATGAGAGGGTGATGAGACCTCCCCAGGCGGCACTGAGGGAGAAGAAGATCTGCACAGCGGCATCAAGCCATACCTACAGGAACAAACGCCAATAGACAAAGCATTATTAGATAATGATCACAATTATGGCTCGTATTCTTCTAAGCAGACCTAAACTTCAGTTTAATGTATGCAGTGTTCTTATCTGACGAGTTTGTTCATTTAGGACATACTCGTAAGCTACTCATGATGAACTTTAATTCCACAAGCCTTATTATATTCATGTCATATTTGTAATGTGTGTTATGAAAGAAAGATAAATAAAACTTGAACTTGAACTTGCTTCTTTTCAAATGTGGGTTTAACAAAGGAAGTACATATAAGTCCGTCGTCTAAGCTTTACTTTCTTAAACGTGATCTTACGCCCAGGGCGTGTTGCAACTGAATAAGTATAATGTGAACCCATGTGTCAATATATATATAGCGTCTTCTGGCAAAGGAGGGTGTGATCGAATGCCATTTTGTGTGAGCAACGTGAGCTGAGTCACGAATTTAATATGGTTTGATGATTTTTTTTTTGATTTTTTTTTTTTTACCCGACTACAGAGAAAGCATGTGTATGTTTGTAAGTAAGCGACCAGGGGACCCACGGTTTTAGGTACTCCCCAAGAGACTTGGGAACTAGTATTAATGCCTTACATAAGGGCACAAGCAGGATGACTTGTTTCGAACCCGGAACCTTCCGGGTTAGAGACCACTGCTGTACCACTAAGCTTCTGATTTGATTTATATTCTAATTTAATTGGTAGAAGTCAAGATGCATTTCTTAAACACGCGACCTGGCTTGCAGTTCGACAGGAAGACGACATTAAGTGCAAAATAATGTAGACTGAGGTATGTGTCTTCTAAGAACTTGTTTTAATATTACCGTAATGCCATTGGTATGCTTATGATTTATAATCAACATAGGAAACACAGATTAATATTGATACTTCTTTTAGGTAAAGAAGGGGGGGCATACCTGAGGGTTGCTGAGTGTAGTAAAGTCAGGAACGATGAAGAACAATATACCATCGTAGGACCCCGGTAAAGTAACTCCACGAACCAACAGGATGACCAGGACAACGTAAGGGAAGGTAGCTGTGAAGTACACCACCTGAAAAAGAAGGAGCGAATAAGCTTCTGTTGATAATTCGTTAATGGAATACATCATCGTCGTCGTCTTATCATCAAGCATCGTTTCGGTCCGTTTTTCTTACGCTAAAAAACTTGGACGTTTCGTTTCTCTATTGGCTCTTCTCCAAGCCTGATCAACTCTTTAGGATCTCTCTCTCTCTCAAAAAAGTGAATTTTCACTCTTATTTTCACTTTCTTGGGAGTGACGTCAGGGATCACTTGTTCAGGAGTGAATATCGATTGATTTTCGAGTGCTCTCTAAGAAGAAAAGAGTGAATGTTCACTCTATTTTCACTACATTTTCACTCTGGTTCGAACATTGAGGTTACCTTTCCAGATGACTTAATTCCCTTGACGAGGCAGAAATAGACGATGATCCAGGCGAGGAGGAGACAGAGAGCAAGCTGCCAGCTCACTGTTCCAGTTTCATTCATGGACTGAGATTGACGAAGTACATTCTCCCTAAAAGTCACATCGAAAGAAGGGAAATCATTATTTATACAATAATAATAATATTAATAATAATAATAATCTTTTAAAGTCCACTCCAAATTTATTAAGTTAAACCGAAAATGGAAATTCTGTTTGCCCAATTGATCGTGAGCCCGGCAGCCACTGAGCAGCGCCAGATCGACGTTGCTCTATCCCTTATTGTTGAACGCCAAACAAGGTAGCAGCAATTACTCCCGTCATTTAACGTCTTTTGGTATGACGCGGCCGGGGTTCGAACCCACGACCTCCCGGTATGGGGTACAACTATCTAAATTCTTAATTTTCATCTTGGAAACTAATAGATTATTGCAGAGTGTAGAAGAAAGAGTCCCTGGATCAGTTCATCTAGCAGATGTATATTAAATCCTGCTTACATTGATTTGGTGTTTCTTTTTAACACTAGTTGAGCAATAAGTGTTCCGACACATGCAGTCCACCATAGGTTGGGACCAATGAGTGGTTACAGGGTGATACACTCCCTTGCAAAGTAAGGTAACTTGCCTGCCTGGGATCATGCATAATCCAAGTACATGACATTGTATACATACATGCAATTTTTTTTTGTTTAGGACAGGGCCCTGTCTTACAAAGAGTTGTGATTGATCTAAATCAATCGTAAGTCCCCCAATCAATCGAAGTTCGCAGTATCCTATCTCTTATGTACATAATTGCGATTTATTGCTAAGTTGCGATTGATATCAACTCTTTGTAAGGCGGGTCCTGGTAATACAGAAGGAATTACTGATAAATCGGGATAACCATTATTTTGAAGGGGGTATTTGAAACGAGAAGCCCTTTGCAAAGGTCGACGCTACCTCCAAATGTTACATTATTTTGATTACAACTATATATTTGATTAATGCCCACTCATTTTTCCCTCCTCCAACCAATTAACTTATGATTGTAGGCCCGATGCACACATGATACGTCATTCCGATTGCGTCATTACGTGCATTTATCAAGCCAGTGAAAGCAGTACTTAGTATATATTCCGTCGTTTCAAAACAGTGGTTGCACTTTTCATTGTCCTTTCACTCTGACCAGTCAGGTGAAAAGCTAGGCCAGGCTTAGTTGACAGTCTTTGTTGACGCAGTCTTACGTCAGTCTTTGACGCAATCTTACGTCAGGCGAATGACGCAATATTATGTCAGGCGAATGACGCAGTGTTACGTCAGGTGAATGATGCCTCCTGTGCAACGACCGGGCATCACAGATTGTGCTATACTTACTCCCAATACTCTTCACTGGGTCGGGTTCGGCCTGCCTCGAGAGGATCGGTGTATCCAGAGATATCATACATGGGACCAGATCCTGAGATACCATAATCCGTTTTCTCACTATCAGACAGTCCGCTGATATTGGCGCATGAGCCATTGCTGATGATGATCTGAAGGTAAAGGTGAGAAGAGAAATATATTTACATCGTATTGAATCATTTTATGTTTCCATGGAACTTCATGGAATCATATTATGTTAAAATACCGTATCTCCACGACAACCCAGCCTAACTATATATACCCCCAACATAAATATGACCTCCCGAGACAAAAATACTCCCAAGTTTCCCAAGATTGACCCAGACAATCACTCCTCAGCAAAATTAGAAAATTAAAGTTAATAGTAACCCCTCTGGGAGAGGGTTGGGCGGAGCATTTTACAGGAAATTGTTCTCTGGAACAGCTGTAGGTATTTTACGGAAAGGAACATTTTGGTCAATCTGGAGCGAAGCTAAATATTTCATAAATTTGATGAACGGTTGACTTGACTTGTTATTTACAACCGTCATGAAAATACCTCATTACTTATCAGTTTATACAGTGCGTATTAGAAGAAAGTGTACCCAACTTTGGTAGATTCTGATTAATATATTATAACCTATGTGAACTTGGATTACATATCATGGTAAAGTGTATATCATAGCCTGTCTAATGATATCGTATTCATCATTGTGCTGCCATGGATGACTGAGCTGCACGCTTTTCAAAAGTATTGTCAAAATCTTATCATACCAAGTTTGGGCTTGAGCAATGAATGTGGCTTAAAAGCCATTATATTTGCGTTATCTCATTCCAAAAATGATTGCTCACTTTAATATTTACATCGACTATAAGGCAGTTGAAAAGAAAATGTGTTAACTCAAGGAAACTGTTATCGCAGGCAAATTTTTGTTTTTCTTTCTTTCTCTCTGTTATGGCATGGAGTTACTAGTAACTCCATGGTTATGGTGATTACAATCTTGACTTCATTCGAATCCCTTGTTTAAGCGTAGGTCTATGGTTTTAAGGTAACCGTTCTTTTTTAATGGTGATACAAAATGGATTGATTTTATTTGGAATGTTATCTTTTTATAATGGAAGTCTGCTGTCATTAAACAAAAATACTTTTATGTGTTCTTTCTTGCATTTACGAGATAAACTCGCTATTCGAGATAATTAAATTATGTTCAATACACAAGTTAACTGGTGCAGTGGACAAGTGAGCGGAGAGATATCATGAGACAAGAAGAAAGGGGGCTTTCCGAAATAATTAAATGTTATCCTATGAATGAAACAAGGTTCTGTGAAACCCTAGACACATTGCATCATTTTAGACAATAAAGCACTGAAGCGCGAAGCAAAATTTAACTTTTAAAAGGATTTTACTCATTTTAGACCAAAGAAGCACATGCCATGCATGCATATGGCCTGACCCACATTCAATAATCAGCCCAAACTTGGTACAAAGCTATTTTGACAACACTTTTTTCAGAACCCTGGTGCTCAGCCACCCGTAATTTTAAAAAAAAATGATGAATAGGGCATCATTGGACAGGAAATATATTACTCCTCATTATGAAATAGATATTAAAGTCATACTCGTTATAAATTCTTAATTATGAGCTACCAAATTAGGTACATTTTCATCAATATGCACTTTTTTTTTTATTAATCCTATGAAAATTTCATTTCGTGACGCATAGAATTGACCATAACTTACACTGTCAGATAATGTAGTATTTTCTCCGACACAGGCCTCGTAAAGGCTACTACAGTACATCGTATTCCACGACCTGTCACAGTGGGTCCACGGGAGATCACTCGTGAAGGAGGCAAACAAGTAGTAGATAGTGTACATGATGATAACATTGTAGTAGATTCCCACGTAGGCGGAGGCGATCACCATACCATATCCAACACCTGTAGTAAAGACCAGAGCAAGGGAGAGAGAGGGAGAAGGAGAGAGAGGGGGAGAGAGAGAGAGAAGGAGAGAGAGGGGGAGAGAGAGAGAGAAGGAGAGGGGGAGAGAGAGTAGGAGAGAGAGGGGGAGAGAGAGAGAGAGAGGGGAGAGAGAGAGAGAGGGGGAGAGAGAGAGAGGGAGAGAGAGAGAGAGAGAGGTTATAATTAATAACAAGTTTTTAGCATTACCAATTTTGTTCTGGAAAAAGCAAGCTATTTTGCACTAAAGTTTCCGACCATAATTATCCAAGATTCTTTTACATCTGGGGGCGTTTCATAAAACTTGTCATCAGTGACAAATGACAGTTGTTGTTATAAGCTACTGAAATTATTGCTTCTGATTGGTTATCAGCACATGTGTCACTGATTTTTGTCATTTGTCATTGAAAATAGGCTTTGTGAAACGGGCCCCTGAAGTCGATAATAGACTTCAATTCCCACAAGCAAAACTGATGTAAATTATGTCTTTCTCATTAATGGCGCCGAATTACATAATTATAGAACATTGCAGATCTCATGATTTTTAATTTCATTTCTATTTTTCCACATTTCAGTTTTAAAAACATGCACACTAACTTATCACATCAAAACAAATGTTCAAAGTAGTTTTCATTACTGCATGGCGCCGAATTACTAAAGAGGAAAACTTGTAACATTAAATAGAGGTGACCCCCCCCCCCATCCCCTCATGTCATCAAAATACTTTGGAATGTATCATTATTGAATAAGTGGGCGTGACAGGGCGAACATATTATTTGATGTTGTGAACTTTGCAAGTGCGGCCTATTCACAGGTACAATATTTGTGCATAACCTGCACGGGTACAAAGATTTGGTTGGTCGATTTTGATAGAAATGTACTCTGGTTCTGAACTATTCATCAGATGGTGGTTTACCAGATAAGTTTTTTTATTCAATTTCTGTATAAGTCGTTGCAGTTGACCGCTTCGCAACAAAATTGATTCTAAAGATAGCCTTGAAGGTTTCATATAAAAGCGCTGTTTTGTGAGAAAACAGTGTGAAATTGTTTTCTGTGCAGCGTATAAGTAGATACAGGTTACAATGGACGCATAGATTGGAGGTAAAATTACTGAGAGGAGAATGTAGAGTCTTTCATTGTAACATACTTCTGGTGAGGTTGAGTGTCACGATTATGTATGGAAAATTATATTCATAACTTGTCAGAGAGTTATCTCCACTGAAGTTCACACTATACCTGTAGGACGAGTTAGAACAGTATGGTTTTCCCAATTTATATCTCTCTTTCTCTTTCTTTCTTTCGCTTCATCATTCTTTCCTTCCTTTCTCTCTCGCTCTTTTTCTCAAAAATGACAATCTCTATCTATCTCTCTCACACTCTCCGACTTCCTCTCTTTCTTCTGTCTCTCTTATCTCTCTTTTACTCTCTTTCTTTCTCTTCATCATTCTTTCCTTCCTTTTTCTCTCGGTCTTTTTCTCAAAATTTACCATCTCTCTCTCTCTCTCTGTCTCTCTTATCTCTTATCTCTCTTTTACTCTGTTCCCGTCATGTCTCCCTTCCTTTTCAAGTCACAGTCCACCAATCACCAGAACAAATCAAATTTTCTTTTTCTTGTTTTTTTCCAACAAAAAAAAGTTCACAATACCGTTCCGGTGCATTTTTCACAAACACATCAAACCTTTGACAAAAGATTACTGGCGTGGAATGTGTATGTAAAAAAAATGGATGCATAATTCTGTATTAAACTGGCGATGTACACAAGCAATGTACAAGCTTCAATCATTGATCAGTAACTGGCAGAATGCTATAAACGTAAAATGAATGCATGTGATGCAGTGTGTATTTCTGAACAAAGTTTTTTGTTAAAGAGAAGTGATTAGAACGAATTAGGTTGAACGCCAATGTTGAGCGAATGGTTCGAACCCATAATCATTTCATGTCTTATACTGGTAATTATATTGTACTTTGTTTTACTTTGGGAATATAAGCCTCGTCTTAATTGCTCTCATAAAAGCTGAGAACAGCACTCGTAGCAAAGAGAATGTATCTATCTGCAGTTGTCTTATCTGACAGAAGGCATTGAGATAGACACAAAAAATCTTTTTGCATCAGAGTAAATGAATGTTTACGAAATACGCTTAACTTTGTGCCAATTCTATTCCCATTGCCCTCGTTCCTGAAAGTGGGCCGTTCCTCTGCAAATAAATACCTATTATATTTTCATCCATAGAATTGGCGTTCCTTTGACTGACTATGTTTGTTTTGTTGCAAACAAAATATAAAAACAAAATATAAAAACAAGTGAATATGAAATCAAGTGAATAAGCCTCTTCATGCGTAGGAGGCAATCGGTTAATACCGGGATGGCTATAACGAAAAAAGCCGGTCCCACGGTTCTCCAAAGTCCAAAAAGAAAATTTTGACTATTTTCTTAATGAAGGATATGCCCCACTAAACTGTATTTTTCTGCGGTATAATCAGCATTAGGTGTTTTTAAACATCTTAAAGCGGGACTGCACTATTTGTAGCTACTTGTGCTAATGCCTATGCGGTGCCCATTGGTCCCCCATGATCCCCTTTTTCGTATGTTAATTGAGAGCTGATTTGATGAGATAACCACTTGTCAGTGGCCTTGCAGGGTGATATAATCCCTCCTGGCCCAACTAGTGCAGACAGGCTTTAAATGGACATCCTGGAAGGATTTATCACAAAAGATTGCTGCCTACTGCCTTACAATGGAAAACTTCCTTCTTTTTTCTGAGCACAATTACCCACAAGTGACATCTTGATTAGAAATACGACTTGCCATTTTCTTTTTCATTGGTCAACCTCTTCCGAAAACATTTTGGATGGGTATGTATAAAAAGCCTAAAACACGAGCAGTGAGTTTAATTACTAGTAGAGTTGAAGCTAACTGCTAATATCATGGGGTAGAAAAAAGAAGGAAATATTTATCCAGGTACATACAAAAATGCAGCTTCCATGTAGCATTTTTTTTAAATCAGAAATCCTCTTCAATTAGTCTTGTATACCTATAGCTCAATCTGATTCAACAGTATATAGAAGAACATTAAAATTGGTCACATGGACTATTGCACGTATAACACGTAAACATAATGTTTCATGGAGTATACTACCACCAATCCACACTACATGTACATAAACAAACTAGCCAAAAGCTATTGATGTAATGAATTGCCAAATAGTTTGCTAAACTATATGACTACGCTTGTGGCCATGTTTGTTTGTTGTATGAGATTAACTTGATCAATAATTGTTAGAATATCATGGTAAGTCATGAATACCAAATGCGAGAAGAGAGGACGCCTACTAACATTACGTTATTTAAATTTCTGCTATTCTTCCATAACAAATATAGGGTCTACTATTACGACCTCTGGTTGTAAATTCTTGGATCGATTTGGACTTTGGAACATCATAACCCATGTACAAGAACATAAAATGAATTTAAAAAGGAGCTTAAAGCGAATGTAGTTGTCTTCTGTGCGTTCCTGGCTTATGACACTAAAAAGCACTGTAGGCTACATGCAGAATAATGTTTCACCGATGACGTGAGATAACATATACGGTGTTGAAATCTAGTTGAATATGAAAATAGAGGTGAATCAAAGTGCTTGCGATCACTATTATAATAATTTTTATTATAAGATATTTGCAAAAGATGAAGATAAGGTCTAAATCACTAAAATCATCTAAATTACAAAATAATAACTTTCGTGTTTTTTTAGCATCAACACAATCCACAGGGATTGGGGGGAATGTACTATTTAGTACTGTTTCAATAAGTTGGTATAATTCAGTTTACTAATGTCTTGCTTATAATGAGGCGCGATTGATCAATATCGCATTATAGCGATATCAACATCGTATGATGAGTATTGGGGAAGATAGAAACAAAGTTGAAAAGCGTTTTGGACAAAAAACTTTTTTCAGCAAGAATAATGCAGATCGTATTCACTTTTAAACCAATGTGAAGATATGACAAGAGTGTCATTTCTCGAAATTAATATAAAAATACATTTTTTCATATTTGTTCCTAAATGATGAGGTTCTAGGAGTCAGTAATAATTATAGTCAATACTGTTCAATCAGGTTTTACGGTTTATATCCAATTTCATACACGAAGGTCAAAAGAGCATGTCAAATTAATGTTTACATGTCGGGCCTTTTTGCACAAGCTCGGTGCCGGGGCTCGAACCCACGACCGTTGCATCTTCATCCACCCACTCGGTATCGAAACGACGAATACTGCACTGATCGCATTACTTATTAGCAGCAGTGTATGACAAAGGGTAACTCACCACCGAGAATGAAAAGGGACTGCATACACGCCCAAACCACACAATAGCTCTCATAAAAAATGAAATAAAAGTAAAGCAGAATGCGACCCTGCGTAACAACGAACACGGGGGGGGGGGGGGAGGTCCTCGATGCACGGTTGAATCATCTGTAAGTTACTTATCTATTCAAATGTTATGCATAACTCTAGGGACAAAAGTTGTTGTTGGAAATGGAAACTTACTAGAGGCAAACCCGACAAAGCACCATCTAATGAACGCGGTTGAACGATTTTTTTTTCTTCTAATAAGAGTTTACTAATAAATCAAAGTTTACGCATCATCCCTGCAAAAAAAAATTGTGATGGCAACCAAAAATTTGCCAGAGGCAAGTCCGGTAAGCGAGATTGATCCCATCCATACGGTGCACTAAAGATCTTCCCACTAAGGGCTCATAAAGATGGAAATATTCATTTAATCATGATTATATCATAATTAAAGTAAAAAATGACCGTAAAAGTGGTGTCTATTTTGTCTTTACAGTACAAATACAAATTGTTTGCTGTGCTCATTCTACATTGATTTACTTGTCTCGTACTTTGCTTAAAACCAAACATGTAACAATTATATACATTAAATAATGTCAGGAAAAACTGTGGTGAGATTAGCTAAGCCCCCCCCCCCCCCTCTGTTTATCATGCAGTACTCTAACGATGCGGAACGCTATAGGTACATCACAAAATAAATTCCCGATATAAAATGATACGAAATGTGCAATAACGCATGTATGAAGTGTATTGTACTCTCGGGATTTTATTAAGTAGGCCTAAACGACTCAATAACGCGTGAGATGTCATCAACAAACATGGTTTGAAAACTAACACAATCTATTTAAAGTCCATGTTAAGTGATAGCGTATTATATACAACAGTCTTGAAGAAACTATCCTGTTTTGACAGGCATTGCACTGTCTGCCAATATGCGAATGTGTACAATGGACGATTTGTTTTGTGGCCTTTGTGGGATCGATATCTTTAGAAACTATTTTTGATCACGTAATAGCCCGCCAAGTAGTTCACCCAAAACGCGGTCACGTCACTCGTCCACGATTCAATCCTTATGGGACTGATAAGTTCACGGGGGACAGTTTCTTTTGTGAGTTTAGGTATGCACAGTATTCCAACATCAGCTAATGTTAAGAAATTATAAAAACGACATTTTGCGAAAGGTGAACTTTTGTCAAATATTTTGACTGATGTATGAACTTTTGTACCTATTGTGAATGTATTGTAACAATACTTCGATATTAGTGTATTGTACGTTACCTTTTTCCCCCTCCATTTTACCAATACACGTACAGCTTCGACTTTTAAGTCACGCTCTGCCCCTCCCACTCGCTCCTTATTAAACTCAAGAGGAATATGAGGGCAATCTTGGTGACAGTTATTTTAAAGAACTTTATGATTATTAAAGGTACTATGTCCCATTTGCAGGCCAAAAAAATGAAAAAGTTAAATTCCAACTGCATTTGAAAGATAATACTAATTTAGAACTTCCCTAAAAAAGGTGGGGCTTGAAAATGTCTTCAAGTGGGAAAATAACGACTATTAGTTGTCAAATCGACTTTAGGGCTATAGAGCCCAAAAGTAATAGTCTTGATTTTCAGACAATTTGTACCAAATGGTCATACGTTTTACGCTGCGCAAAGATTCAATCAGTTTCATTTTGGCCATCACAAGAAGTGGGTTATTGATGTGTAGACAAATGCTCATGTACCCTTTACAATTCTTTTCATGTATGTTATTACCAAAGAAGAAAAAAAGCCAGTCAGTCACTCAATAGTGTCTGACAGTGAAGTCTAGCAAGTAAACGGGTTTCCTTGCATAATTTGAATATGAGGACACTGCTAACGTTTAAATTTCACAGATAGGACATACATGACATATTCATAATTCCTACAAAGTTCTACAGAATTTGAGGTTGGCTGCAAAAGGGACATAGTACCTTTAAAGCCCATTTGTGAAGTGTACAAGCTAACCCCCTATTTTTCTCTTGTCACAAATGCTCAACTTCATTCTCGTTTGCCTCTCCCTCTCATTCTTTTCATCAATTGTTTTACATTAACATATCTAACGGCAATGATGACTGTACATGTAATAATAAGTCATACGTTGGCGTTGGGTGTGGGTTTTCCCAAGGATATCTCTTTGGTTTTTCCTTATCTTTGCTTTATGCAGAAGGATGGTTTCGGATTTGGTTGTCCTCAAATTATTTGTCCTTCCGTTTTTGTTTTTCTCGTTTGGAGGTACAGGGAGGTACAGTACATACAAGCAGTGAAAGCCAGTCAGGCGATGCAATCCACGCATTGTTTGGAGACAATACAGAGAGTTCTACAGATGCAAAGTACGTGAATATATCTATATAGCTGGACCATGGACCTACTAGCTAGGTCCATGGCTGAACAAAGCACTGTGACCTCCACCCGAGCGCGTCACAATCGAAAAGAAATGAGTAAACACTATTTGCAGACCAATCTTCTACCACACAATAGGATTCTTTTTTATCACGTTTGTCGCTCTTTTGATCAAGTTTGTGGCTCTTTTTCAATATGATCTATGGATTTATTAAAAATAGTTGTGGTGATGACATTTTTGTCTTATTGTACAGCGACTTTGGCGCCTTACAAAATGTGCTGTGAACCGTTTACCTTCCTTTTCTTTTACCTACCCCAAAGTTCTGTTTAGGGCGGAGGGTCAAGTAATTAAATAAAAAGATATTTCACGAAATGTTTATTAAAGATAAAGTTGAGTTCTGGTCATGTGATTGCATTGTGAAAGAAACGATGTGGAATCTATCAGAAAATGTTGATCATCTAGTATATAAATATTCGTGTGTATTGCAAGGTTCTGGAATCATCAAAATGATAAGAAATTTGGCCAAATCTTGGCAAAGTTACAAGCACTGTACACAAAATGATGTATATGGGACTACACGAGCACATGGCGAAAAAAACCTACCCCCCGATTTTTACGTATTTTATGTCATATTTAGAATATGAAGGCATTTGAAGAGCCATCCTCTCAGGGAACATGTTTAATCTGATGTTCTTCCACCCTTGCATAATAACAATGATAACGCTCACAAATTATTTGTTACCTCTTCCCAGAACTCAACCTTCTCTTTAAGTTTGCCCGCCCATCTGTATGACTATAATATGTTAGTGTATTTAACTACATATTATAGGCCCCAGCAAATTTAACGAAACAATTCAACCAATATATCTAGCTTTTATGAAAGATAGTACTGGTATTTGAAATGAGACCCATCAATATCTT
The DNA here is from genome assembly GCA_035222895.1 of Strongylocentrotus droebachiensis. Classification (NCBI taxonomy): domain Eukaryota; kingdom Metazoa; phylum Echinodermata; class Echinoidea; order Camarodonta; family Strongylocentrotidae; genus Strongylocentrotus; species Strongylocentrotus droebachiensis. Next base: position 109,633 of record JAVYIG010002577.1, read on the forward strand.
TTCGGGTTTTCGGGTTTGCATATATTATTAAGCCTTTTTGTGTCCTTTACCACAGCGTTTGATTGCTTAATTGATTTGAATTGAATTGATAATGGTTTAATTCAGAATGTGGTTATGTTTATTACATCTGTAGTTTATACTGCATGAATGTCTCTGTAGTGGCGTTATACGACTCGGGTGAGGTCGAATCAAAGTTAGTGCATGCGCTTAAAGTGCCCTAGTTCAGTAAGGCATTCATTCCCAACTACCATTATTTTAAAGTTCAAGTTCAAGAGGAACTGACTTGTGAGTAATTCTGATCGGCAGAAGATGACATGATATTGAGACCAGAAATTTATGAAAACTTGCTTGAAATCAAAGAACAACTCCTACTGCAACACCGTATGAACGCGTATAATGTTCATCTTCCTGTCATCATCCTGATCCTAAATGTATTGAGGAAAAGCTCAGTGAACAGCTGTCTACGTGTGTCGATTGGATGACTGATAATAAGCTTTCTTTACACTTGGGGGAAAAATAGAAAGCATTTTGTTTTGTTCTAAAAGTAGTCAAGAGAAAAGATTCTGTGAAGTATTTAGGCATTAAGTTGGCTAGCGCAATTTCATTTTCATCTTTAGTAGAATCAGTTGTAAAAAAAGCAAATTCTCGTCTGAAATTTGTGTACAGGTATCAAAGTTGTATGGATTTAAAAGCAAGACGTACACTCTGTTTTGCTCTTATTCAGTGTTTATTTGACTATGCTAACCCTGCATGGTATAGTAACATAAACAAGTCAGATCAAAAGAAGTTGAAGATTATACAGAACAAAATGGTGAGATTTATCAACTGTTCTGGTCCAAGAACTCATGTTGGTTACAGCGAACTTTCTGAAGCTGGTTTTCTTGAAGATCAAACTACTCGTATTGTATCACGTGCATAAAATATATCATACTAGGTCGAATCATTATATATGATCCAATTTTGATCTTGTTACTGACTTACAGGATTATAATAGAAGAAATAGCCGATTCAACTTTAACTTACCAGAAAGAGTAGGTAGTATTGGAAATTCGTTTTATTACAATGCCATAAAACATTGGAATTCCCTTCCCAATGGTGTTGTAAAGGAAATAGAAAACTATGCTCATTTTAAGAGGAAATTAAAGGAATACCTAATACTTGACAGTCAGATAAGAGAAGTAAATGACATGTTATATGATTGAATTTTGTATTCTTCTGCCGGTTCATAGTTTTTCATTTTGTATATACTTATGTTTTCGTACGTTATAGAAATTCTACAAATTCATCATTATTTTCCTCTTCTTCCTCCGCCTCTTTTTCTTCTTCTCCTTCTTCCTTTTCTTCTTGTACTTATTATCATTTCTATCATCAGTTTAATGTTGTTATTATTATCTTTAATAAGTAATTCTTTTATTTTTCTTATCTGTCTGTAAATAATTATTACTATTTTAAGTTGTTAATTTTATACATGTCTGTAAGGGACCCCACTGGAAATAAGCTCTCGAGCTTTCGTGGGTTTATCCTGTTCAAGCTGACTTATTTTTGATCTGTTATTATTGTATATTGTTGTATGTTGGAAGCTTGTCGAATAAAAATCAATCAATCAATCATAGTATGGGACCTTACTAGCATGTGGCATTTAAGTTTTTTTTCATATTTTTCTTCTGTTTGTCGTCGTATTTCGAATATGAGAATATTTTAAAGGACGATTTTTATTAAAGGGCCGTATCTACTCTTAGGCGTTTCCAAACAACATGCCCTGAACGACATTATGACTCTTATCCATTTCTTTCATCATCCATAAATGAAATTCTCTTGGTATAGGACTAGTGAAAAGTGATTCATTTGATATCTCCAAACTGGCATATACTAAAAATGGGAAAAGTCCACGAACTATTTGTAATCTTTTCCAGAACTCGCCCCTTCTCCTCCTCGGCCCAAGATCTCGTTCAGTCTTAGCATATTATCTTACCTCTGAACATGGGGATGGCCCTCCAGCACGTGATGGGTCCCTGGCTGCAGTACTGTCCGAACGACACTTCCATGAAGAAGAGAGGTAAACCAGCAAACACCAACATCACGATGTACGGGACGAGGAACGCACCTTGAAAATAAAAAGATGGAGATAATAATGATAAAGATAATACTATGAAGAAGAAGAACAGAACAATAATGATAATAAAAATAGCAATAATGACACTTATAATAATAATGATAACAATAACGATAACGATGATGATAACAATAATGATAATGATAACAATAAAAGTAATGATGATGATGATGATGATGATGATGATGAATGATGATAATACAAATAATATATGTGATATGTAAAGCGCCAAATCTACTTGAAATCAAATCACATCTACCTTATAAACCAAAGAACATGAGTATAAGAACGAACATACTAACATGAAAAAGAACAATCATAATATGAACCGAACAGGTACGAGTTGATGCATATCACCAGGGATGTGCTTTTCTTTCGCTCATTTCACCCATCAACATTTTCATTAAAAACAAATTCTAGAAGAAGAATTATTCTTCTAGAATTTGTTTTTAATGAAAAGAAAGAAACGCCATTTCCCTTTCTTAGATCATGGATTCGTAGTAGGTCCATGCTTAGATGTGACGAATCCCCGTTTGTTCTATTCACACTGTGTTGAGAAATGATATATCGTCTTTAATTTCGATTCCCTACAGTATTGTACTTTGTAATATTGTATATCTGATGCTTACTTAATTATGACGGATTAGTATATTAAGACATTTTCTGTAATTTCACTCATGTTATTCATTTTGCTTTAAAAAAAGTCAATACACAAAAAGTGATTGAAAGCAATTAAGTGTTACAAACGAGTTATTGAGAGGTTACTGGAGTGTTTTTATGATGATGTACCAACTTTAAACTTTAAAAAACATGTGTATTTATAATTGCCCCTTTCTCTTTTTCTGTCTCTGTCTCTAATTCTCTGTCTCTGTCTCTCATTCTCTGTTTCTATCTCTCCCCGTCTCTCTCATTCTCTTGGCACTTAAATCCATATTGTTCCAAATACCAGCTTTATGGTTGCACTCTAGATATATTTCTGTCATAGTCTGATAACTAATAGGTTTTGGGAGGCAGGCGTATTACACACACCTTACAATGTCTATTTAAAAAATGAATACAGTGAAGTTAGAAAGTTGACAATACAAACACAGTTTGCCCACCCCAAATAAATACCATAAATAAAATTAGGTCAAAATCCTTTTATTGTCTCATGTTAACAAATAGACTACGACATATATAAAGCAAATTGTTTTCTTATTCATTCAAAGTCGTCCTCCAAACGAAAATGGTATATCAAACTTATAATCATAAAAACATCATTAGGCATGTATGTCATTCCAAACATGTATTTACAAAGATAAAAGAAAATTTTTATGACTTTGCTTTTGTGCTATCTAGCAGAGATTAAACGTTTGTATTATTTCGTGCTTTACGTCTTCAATTTCTTTTCTCCATTCTCCTAAACAACACGTGTATGAGCTTTACGTTAATATATGGACATTATATATATACATGAAATCTGTTCAAAGACCGTTTGTTAACAGAGTTCTTTTGCGTATCCGGTCTAAATAATGATATCAAGGTCGACACAAGTAGGCCTTTGACCTTGAACTTAAATGCCTCACAAAACAAAGCTTTTATCATCTGAGATACTAACAACAATTTCAAAACGCAATGAGAAAGGTAGACAAAAAGAATAAAAAGCATGAACTTGTGTCAGAATAAATGGTTTGGAAAATTTTCTGTGTATTTTTAACGATACAAAATGTGCAATTATTGAAATTTAAAGGTCGATTCCTTTGTCAAAATGAAACAGAATATTTATATAAATGTATGTGATTTAAACAGCATAATCTGAAATGGTGAATGAGACAGATAGAAGGACATACATAGAGAGGGAGAGAGAGAGAGAGATACAGATAGAGATAGAGAGAGAGAGATACAGATAGAGAGCGAGAGATACAGATAGCGAGAGAGAGAGATACAGATAGCGAGATAGACACAAAGAGATAGACACAGATAAATAAAGACATAAAAAGAGAGAGAGACAGACAGATAGACAGAGGGACGGAGAAAGAGACAAAGAGACAGAGAGAAACGGAGAGACAGAGACAGACAGACGGGGATAGGGAAACAGATACAGACAGAGATAGATAGACAGACAGAGACAGAGAGAGAGAGAGACAGACAGAGAGAGTCAGAGACAGACAGAGAGACAGAGAGAGGGGATGTAGAAGAGACCAGGATATAAACTCACCTCCTCCGTTCTCGTAGGCCAGGTAGGGGAACCTCCAGACATTCCCGAGACCCACAGCGTACCCCACACAGGAGAGGATGAAGTCCAACTTGCTACCCCAGTTACCCCTCTCGACATTCTCATCTCCTTCATTCTCCTCCAGCACCTCAACAGCTCCCTAAAACATAACAAAAATGAGAGATATGGTTAATATATAAAATAAAAAAAAACTGTTTTCGGTAAACCTGGCAGGATTCATTCCTCGATTGCACCGAGCGTCACGTTTGCATTTGCATACAGTGAAACCTCTTTTAGTGACCACCTGTCTACAAAGACCACATTGTTGTTTCCCTCGAAAATGGTTTCCCATTGAAACATGTATATAGATATCTGTACTTAAAGACCATCTGCCTATAAAGACCAACTTTTCTTGTCTCCATTGAGTGGTCTTTATAGACAGGTTTCACTATATCAGATTTAAAAAAACCCCTCAGTATTTCATCAAATTCAACAAATCTTTAGATTAAATCACTTCCATGCTTAATATAATACTTAACAATTTTGCCAACGAACCGCATTTTTTTAATGTATTCATTATTGAAGTACTGTATGCTTATAGATAAATGTTTGTTTACTCATTTATTATATACATCGCTTTTTGTTGTAAATGTGACAAAAGTATTTGGATTTCTGCCATGTTTTCTATCGTGAATAAACCCCAAATTGAACTTAATGAACATTCGAGTAGGTGACAAAACACCTTGGGCCATCCGTAATCATTGAATGTTTGTCTTTTTTTCACCGTTTGGCTTGAAGTTTGAGCTCTCATTAGCGTTTATACGTTAGAACAGTATATACCGTTTAAATTGTGCTCAGATAATGTAACACGTTATTGCGATGTTCACACATTTCAATGGGCTCATAAGGCTACTGAAATTGAATTAGGTTGATCTTTCAAAAGTCTTTGCGATTATGGTATACCTATTTCTTGTATGTCAACTACACGGCGAGAGATTTCATGTTTATTAGCGCGCCGAGATATCTTAGTTTGTAAAGACAGAAAATTAGAATCATGAACATCTAAACCATAATTATTGTGATGACCTGGGTTTCATAAGGCTTCCAAACTTGCACTGTGGCTTACATTATAGGGAGGATGGTGAGGATTGGGGAGTTCTAAAGCTTCCTTTTCTCCCGATAACAAAGGGTGACAATATTACCCACTGTTCCGAACAATCACCTACAAATGGGAAACTTAAGCAGCTTTTAAAGACCCTAAGACCCTAAGACGGGATGAGTAACAAATCTAGGATGGTTACAAGGGAGGATTGTTATTTGCTCCTAAGCATCAGCTCTTCTCGTTTATTATAGAAAAATAGGCTTGGAAATTGTTCAGCAAGTACTAGCACTGTTGTATGCATCATGCTTCAACTGTGGTAGGCCGATTGTGAGTTTCATGTGGCGATTAAGATCTTCATATTTTGTGTGGATTGCTTTTCTTCAACAGATTAGATTAGATTATACAATGACAGCACAGAGGCTCTAAATTCTCTAAGCTCTATCATTATCCAACAACATTCTTAAATGTTATGCAGGCGCGGATCTACGGGGGGGTTTAGGGGGTTTAAACCCCCCCCTTGGGCGGCCCCCCCCCCCCAAAAAAAAAAAAAAAAAGGAAAAAAAAAGAAAAAAAGAAAGAAAAAAAGAACGCACGCTGGAGAGAAACCCTTTCAAGTGCAAATATTGTGAGAAGATATTCAACTCATCTGGTAACTTAACCAAACACATGATAACTCTGGATATAACTATGTATTAAACTGTTACTTGATTTAAAAAGACGTTATCATGCACTGCTTTTTATGGTCTCCATTGTGTTAATAGATGCCAGGAAAACATCACTTACGGGGTTCAAATAAACACCCCCAAAAAAATCGGCTCGCCGCTTCGCGGCTCGTGGACGATGCTCCGCATCGTCATTATTTTGGTCAAACCCCCCCCCTTAGCAAAAAGCTAGATCCGCCCCTGTTATGTGAGTGTAATTCGTGCAAACGTACTATAAGCCATTCCTCTTCTGTCCATATACATACATTTAATGTAAATTTATACAAAATTACACTTTGCCCACAATAAAATCACACATCTTTTGCTATAATTATAAGTGAATGCATTTATTATTAGTAAATATTATCGAGTAAGAAAAGTGTCATTTTTTTTATCACAGTCACAAGTCATGATGTGGGTCGAGTACCCGTTTACGTTATCACTTTAAGTGATAATACGCTTTAAAAACTCCTGAAAGCGAATTGTTAATTGGCTTGGCTTTTTATCCAACCAATATGAGAATTTAATTAATAAACTGCATCCGTAATTTCGAAATGGGTTTCCATTTTGTTTTGTTTCATTTTTTATTTGTTGTAGTTTCTATTTTATATAAATTTCTTATCTTCAGCTGACGTAAACTGACTTGCTCAGGACATTAACCCTAAATGTGACCCATGCCAAGGGGCGGGGGCTCTCCGACCCAAGCTTGCCAACTATTAACCAATAAGCGAGAAGAAAATGTTCTAATAACATGTTCCGTCTTTCTTTCATTTGCCTGCGAATGTGATTATATTAGCCGACAGAAGAGATGCAGTATGGGGAAGGGGATTGTCGTGACCCATTGACTATTTTCCGCTCATGATTACTATGCAATAATCTCGACGGAGGTTGTGACACACACACGGATGCCCCCTTGTTAAGATACTATAATTTCAACGAACTTTACGAAGGCTGTTTTACAATAATACAATACAATATGACCACGGAGTGCAAATGGATTATCTAGCTTGCATGACAAAAGAAAATAGGCGAGGTCGAAGAAAGAGGGACAGTCATCGCTTCCCCCACACCCCACGGACCAATGTTCCGAATTCCACTCGAGATACCAAAGTGGGATAAACTCGGGGATAAACTCGGAGAAATGGCCGGGAAGTCTTATTATACACACTATATTTGCCGTTATAGGTGCCCATTTGTTCCATCGTTGAAAACAAAACAAGACTTGGGAATTGTTTGCTAGGCCAGGCTATTATACGAGAATCCTTTCAGATGCTACGTCTTTATGATTCGCCCTAGTTCCCCTTATATTACCCCATTTCATGCTCTCATCCACGGGATTCTGACAGAACAAAGGGGAGACACAAAGACGATTGCGTAACGGCTAGGATAGAGTACATAATGGCATACCCTTGGGCAAACACAATCTCCATAATGACACAAAGGAGACGTCTCATTGGCGAAAGTCTTGAAAACTTTTAGTTAGGAGACCCAGATCCAATCGAGCAGGAATTCGTCTAAAATGTTAACCCCAATGGCCGTATTCTCCTACAATTTAAACACCTGGTTTAATATGATTATTGTCCCAAAATGGTAAAGTAAGTCTGGAGGTTAAAATGGTTTTTAGAACCAGTGTCGGGTTAAACTGAATTATCGGAATTCGGACCAAAAAGTTGATAATTTCCACAACAGATCTCTTTACCTTACTATACACTCTAAGAAATCTAACTCTAAGAATTTACGTTAAAAGGAGCTCGGTAAATAATGATGCGAGATCGCAAAAAAAAAAAAAATCTATTCTGGTAGAGAGGGAGATGAATGCCTTTAAAATATATAGCAACCTGTTTTTGTTGTCCTTCTTTCCAAGTCCTGATCTTCATTTGGTTTATAGACATTACCCTCTTTTATTACCTCTCATAAAGTCCATCTTGTTTGCTTCTTGTTTAATGGTAGCGCTTTTATGAGAGTGTTGGTATGGTAGGATGATGAACTAGTATAAAGTTTTTCCGTTGAATAGTATAACCCTTTTCTCAACCCCCCTAAAGTTTGATCTTTTTTTCTGCGTGTGATCATTAAAGGACTTATACTTTTGACACTTACCGTCCACCAATTTAATAGAATTCCTCTAATCTGGCGCGAAATTTTTAAAGGAGATTTTTAATGAAACTAATACAAAATGTTATGTTATTCACTGATACTATTCAGTAGAATTTGTTTTCAACGAAAGTAAATATAAATGGAAGTGTTAAAACTATCTTTTAGAAGTGGGAAGATCCAAACTAAACGCTATAACGGCGTTAAAGTGATGATTAAATTATCAACCACGTACGTTGTCACATGAATTCAAGGTGTGGGGATTAAACTTGTGTTAGGGTTATTCTAATGTAATGATTAAGGTTTCGTAGCTCTGTACATACTAGATACAAACCGCTGTCTTTGTAATTTAGGGTCATTGTTTTGCGATACGTATGTCAAGTATTCGATAGTGCTAGAAAGATAAGAAAGATTACACAACACAAGTGTCGCCTTGTTGTTGGTTGATGGCTTCCGACATCTTCAGAGTAGTAATGTTGATGCGGTTACCACGAAACACGATCTATGCATTTACACTGTATGGAAAAATACCAAGAAAGTTTATTGAAAAAGGGATTTTATATCGCCACCCCCGGACTGTGTAAGGTGCAAATATTGGCCAACATGGAAGTATTATTTACACTGCAAATATATACACATAGATAAAGAACCAAAACATAAAGATATTGGATCTTAACACGACGATTGGGATAAGTGAGTGCGGTAGATACCCGAAGTCAGGGCGATGATAAACTGAACAAATTATGAGGTTTTTCAAATACTTCATGAAACGGAAATGGATATCTTGAACAAGATAAGGGATTAATGAATTGGGCATGGGCTTTCTTCTTCTCCAAAATACATACTTTTCCGGATTTCGATGACGCCATTCTAAGACAAATATGGTTTACAGTTCCTTGACGTTTAGGTCCTTGAAGTTCGAGCTTCAGCAATATTTACTCCGAATTCCTTTCTTCATAAGCTATGCATTATTGTTGATAAACGTTATTCCTAAAATGGTACATTGTAATTTATATGTTCACTAAATGCAGTGCGTTGATGCACATTATTTTAACAGTTGAAAAAATCAGATCACGAAAGATCAATCATACTGATAGATCAAATCAACTAGTCACATTCGATATCAGTTTCATGGTCTAAGTAACATGAAAAGCAATTGAATATAGCTGTCTTTTGTTCTCGCCTACGGTCTGCTAAAAACATTTTATAGACAAAGACAGAAAACGAGAAGAAACAAAACCGAATATCTTCATTGGAAAGCTGCCAGAATGCTTTCGTCAACACCATTGTCCTCATCCATGAAATTATTTCGTCGATTTCGTTTAGGAGTCACGTGACCGTGTCAAGAATATAGACATAAACCTATAAAGCGCAATATCATAAAACCACTGTAAACCGTTGAAATATATCGTGTAGTCTGGTGTAGAAATAAGTTACAGCAGCGTGGCGAATGCTTATTTCAAATAAGCTTCCACGACCGTGTATATAAAGTGGAGGAGTGCAGCCTGTTCTTTGGTTATTGCGCTTTTAAATTGACCCATTCCGCTTCTTTTCATTATTTGAAAAGAATATTTGAAGAAAAGAAACCTGTACCTGCTAGTGCTAGTCTGCGATTTATATCGGAATTTAACAATACCCATCCCGGCTGTGATTCACTAAAATCATTGTTGAGTAGGGCCGGACCCAAAATTTTGTGAAAGGGGAGGATGGCAAAACCGAAAAAACAACTTTGAGAAGAAATATTTGACATTTAAAGGTGTATTGTGGGTCGCAAATTTGAAGGGGCACAAAAACTCAGGGGTACAATGTTCCTTCGATTTAAAGCCAAAAAAAGGAGTTCCCATGAATGAGGCCAACTAGAGATATAATTTGTTGTGGACATTTTGTAGTCGACAGCACGACCAACTTCAATATAACTTCTCCGTTAATCTCCTACTCTTTCAAAGTATTACAAGTTTTAGATGACAAAATATACACGAATTTGATTTATAAAAATGCTGTTCACATATTTTACAGACTGTTATTATCTTTACACGGATCTCTTTTCTCACTAGAGTCTACCTTTACGACTTAAAGGTGGATTGTTTGCCATCCAAAATGATTTCATAAAACAAACAACTTTAAATCATGTTCAATAATACATCACAAATGCAAGTGAACAAAATGTTTATTGAAAAATGATAGATCTAATCATGGTACAACATTTTGTGTCAACCACACCTTGATTGTAAATTATGATTATTCTGGTCTCCCTTTCGCTTTAACTGTTGATACTTGGTGAACGTAAATTATCGTAAACTTATACAAAAGTGCAAGTAACATGAATACAGGACCACTATCTACACACATAGTTTCCAAATGTGGAAATGAAACCTCAGAAGCCAAACATTTAGATGGTTAAGATTTCATTCATTTCACAAAAATGCTTTAAACCGTTCTTGAAGTTGAAAATAAAGCATCCTTTGCGACAGACACAAGTAAAATGTTACCCTTTTATCTTAAAAATTCACCCGTTGCTTTCGCAAGAATTGCATTTTTTGGCAAATCGGAGAGGACTTGTCTGAGATTCCATTCATAGGTATGTAAACGATTAATTTCATGTGCCTAACTTCCCCTGAAGTAAAGACTGACGGTTAAAAGTAAACGTACAACGATGGTCGATGCGACCTGACCATTTGGATCCGAATTCCACAACCACACAACAAAAATATCACTTAAATATTTGAAAAAAGAAATATCAACTTACATCTTCGATTGCTTTCCCCATATTCAGTCAATGTTCCACCAGCAGAATTGCAGATAAAAGATGGAAGAAGTTTCTTCAAAAACAATACGGGCAGTCGACGTAAAATACCAACTGCAACTGTGCGCTCTATACCACTATCCGCACGAACACACACACTTTGACGAATAAGTTGGTGGAAGTTTTGTTGTTTCTTCTTTCTTTTGGGATTGGGCGCGGCCGTATACACACACACACAGTCATACAGCGCAACACACCCTTACGCCACACACAGCGATATATGGCGGACTATATGGCGGACTATTAATGCGTTTGGTATTTGCATTGTCCCCGAGCTTTTCATAGTCGTTAACGCCAATATACCCTTCGAGCTTGGACATACCATGCTTTAACAAACAGGTGTTTTTTTAAGTATGCCATTGGCGTGTCAGAAAATATGCAAATTTTCTCCCAATTATGACTACTGAACTTGAACGTCGGCCAAAATTGCCTGTTATTCGTGAAAGACTCTAGGGGGAGGAATATTCGTTGTTTGCGAATAGGAAGGTTAACAAAAAGATCTTATTCATCAATCAGAATGCTGATTTAGATGAGTAATGGTGTAATTAGTATTATCTTACCAGTCTGTTTCTAACTTTCTACAAACTATTTATTTTAATGATGCTGTTCTTAAAATCAAGTCATTAGTCTCATGCTTCATTGTATAGGCACAGTATTGTAGACATATTTTACTTTCCTCCACTGAATGTAATTGTGTTAGATGGTCCTGCAACTGTTTTCATCTAGATTATAATTTTTTAACCTCGGTTGTGTATTAACACTTTTCAATTTTCACCCTGTAATATACCGGTTTACTAACATATTCAAATTTGTGGACGTTTCTTTCCTGGGGGCCTAGTGACAAGTTACTTCAATAAACCTGTTATTAATTGATGAAGGACAATACTTGGAATCCATTCTGCTAATATTACTTGTTGCTATGCGGGCAAGCCTTGGGCAAACTTTCAGGTTGTCAAGAACAAACTTTGTTTAAAAAGTATGCATAACATTTGTATATGTTTGTAAAACGGTCTATTTTATAGACCAGTTTCGTAATGTAACAAGCTTGAATGCACATGTCTTTGTCAATTGCCTTGTTTTGAAATATTTCATTCACCTGTTACAAATAATTGATCTCAATACCCAACATACAAATTGCATTACATGTTTTTAGGTATGACAAGCCTTAATATTTGTCCTATCTATAAGAGTTTTAAGATATCTAGCTCATTCCCTTTGTACTATCTTCGATGCCACCAGGAGAAAATAATTAAAGTCAGGCATGTGCTTAACTGGACCTTACTTGCAGATACGTAGACCAGGGAGGTGATAGAGACCCCATGCTCCAAGCCGCCGAAAAGTTATACGCAAAGTTACATACCACTTTCTCAAGTTAGCTCATTGATCTCTGACAGATGATGTCACAAGGGGAATGAGATCTGGAGGATATTTATGGTGGAGCTTAGCAGGTTTGAAGGGGAAAAAAATTCCCCCCCAAAAAATCAAAAAAATATATGAAACACATTCAGAAGTTTACATGAAATGTATGCAGGAATACACATCAACAAGATTAAACTTCCATTTGGATGGCATTTGAAGTGGGGGGGGGGGGGGGACATGGCGGAGATGTCCGCAGCCGTCCTAGATGAGCGGTGCTCCCCTTAGTGTTTGGAAAGTGTTGTATATGTTTTCTTCAGCAGGTGGGTGAAAAAAAGAAAAAGATCTACCCGTATTGACTTTACACACCGGACTTATGCTGAAAAAGGGGGGGGGGGGGCCTTTAGATCATAATTTATTTATGGTTAGCACTTCTCCACTTTTGTGGTACTATTCGTTTCTATTTATACCTGTTTAAGCCTTAAGCCTTAAGCCTTAAGCCTTAATGTAGCCTTGCTAGATGCTGAAAGTGATGTCCTAATCTATCATGCGAAATTATGTTCTGAAGGCTGTACAAATAATTATGTTTAATGGTAAACTTTACTTTATAGATGTATTCCCACCAAAATGCAAAAATTCTCTTACCCCCCCCCCCCCCCCCCCCCACCACCAACAAAATATGCACCGGGGTGTCAATTTTGACAGACATGTCGCATTATAAATGTTCACTATACTATTATCTTTTTTATTTTTTTATTAAAAAAGGCAAAAAATGAAGTGTCAGTCAGCAATCATTTCACAGCGCGCGCATGTTTAGCAGCTACCAAACGAATTTGTATTTTGTATTTGTATTTATTAACATTTAATTTCTTCTCAACAGTACGCTATGAAACACAGTGTATATATAAATGATATATGTAACAATTATTTCAACATAGAGTATACAGTAAATAATTCAGATACGGAAGGAGGCGAAAACCCGGAAAGCATAGCTTGAGTTGGGAACGCCCATAATAAGTTAACAGTATACATAATCTGAATTTAACTTTAATAAATTGTAATATCGATTATTCCGTTTCCTTGAAAGTCATTAGCACAATATTCTCTACAATAAAAAGAGTCAAGTTCTTTATATATTTGCTACTGTTATGTCATGATGATGAGATGATAAGTCGTGTATTAGGTGATGGTAAGTTGGATGACATCTGGGACCCATTTCACAAAGCCTTTTTCAATGACAAATGACAAATCTGTTGATAATCAATCAGAAGCAAGGATTTCAGTAGCTTACAACAAAAGCTGTCAATTGTCACTGATGACAAGTTGTGAAAAGCCCCCCAGTTTCTCACCTTATTTCATGAACATTAGTGTGACAATAGTAAACTTGATAGATGAATGTTATCTTCTCAGAACATTACCGATCAATACAGACTGATCCATAATATTGACCAAAAGAGTTCTGAAAATATATTAGTTTATATATCCGCTCATTTCCATTTTCAGAAGAAAAACAAAATATACAGTGCAATACATTACAAAAAGACATTATGTCATTACAGTTGTACATTTGATATCCAAATAACTGTGACAGAATGCATTCATATAAATTTGTTAGGTAATATGAAAATGAGAGGTAAAAAAACTTTTAAAAGGCGACAGGGCTCTTGTCAACTAAATCCACTGTGATGGATATAAACTTTATGTATCAAGAATAAATCGTATTGTCACAATCATTATGATTGTGACAATACGATTTATTAACCAACATAATAATGTCAAAGTCTAAAACTGTAAATCAAACCAATCGGGTTGGCAAAATGAGACATGCTCCAGCCATATTCAGACAATCAATCCACAAAGAAGAGTATCTATAACAATATAGAGCTAAATACCATGTTATTTAGAGGAATATCAATTAAAAAAACAATTCATGAAGAGTAATATTTTTCTAACTTCACGTGTAACGGTGTATTCAGCAAGCAGACTTTCTTGCATGGAAGCAGATGAAAATGCTTTCACTTGCATGCACGTACTTCCATTAATCTGGAGCGATTCTACAGCCCCCCCCCCCCAACTTCGATGACATGGGCTTTTGATAATCAGGTCTTTTGTCATATCTATTTGCGTTGGGCCTTTACTTTGCATGCTTTGTAGACTTACAGATTTTATACAAAGGGCCTTTTGTAATCATCCCAAGTCAGAAAATAAAATCTCCATGCGTCATATTTGCTTTAGTCTTGTTTTGGGGCACATCGAGCTTCGGGGGTATGCTAATATGTAAAGTAGAAAGTTGCATCTAAAGTGAATTCGCTGTCCTTTCAACGAGGCATTTGGGGGATTTAAAAAAAGTGATTGTGTTCAATCATAATTTGTAAGATGATGTAATACATGAATGAACGGTTAAAGATATCACGGTCATTGTAATGTAAAACTGTCAGAAGGTGAACGATTTCTTAAATCATATAGGAAGTTTCGAATGTGGAGCAGGTAGTCGCTTGAGTTTCATACTTAATTGCATTCATCTTGTATTGGTATTGGTTAGTGAGTCTTATCATGAGTTTAATCTGATCTGAAATAATTTGTAGGTAAATGTCAGATTGGAGTTTAAAAAAAAAAAAAAAAAAACCTTAAAGTCGTCATGATCACTGCATTAGGGACTTTTAGATTTGCACGACGAGAACGTGGACTGCTATGTGTGGCATCCTTTTAAGGCAATGTGACCTCCTTTTAAGGCACTGCCGGGCACTGCCAGTGCCTTAGAAGGACGTCACATTGCCTTGAACATGATTGTGAAAGGATGTCACACGTGGCAGTCCACGTATTCGTCGTGCAAATCTAAAAGTCCCTATTGTAAAACTGTCAGAAGGTGAACGCTTCTCTTAAATCATCGAGAATTTAGAATGTAGATCAGACTGATATTCGCTGGTTTTTCATACTTGTATTATAACCCCTGATCAAAGGGAAGCACCGGGTCACTTCACAAAGTAACAATGAGCATTTCAAAAAGTCGATTCGTTTTCTTTTGAGGCATTCGTTTGAGTAAAAATTCGTTTGTGACGTTTCAAATGAAGCTCGGGGTCAAACAAGTGTCAACACATATACCGATGTTTATATACCACACCTGAGCAAAAAAATTACACTGTAGGGATATGATTACAACCTATTGATATATGCCTGATGTCCTGAAATTTATCATGATAAATCTTCATCGTCTGAATTATGTCATTTGTCAACAATTTGCATTTTTCACTGATACTGATGTATTGTTATCATTAATATGTGTATCTATTGCGAATGATTTCTTATCAATAATCCATTTTAAATAAGATGAGTGATTATTATCTTCTTGTTATAAACAGGTTTTTACCATAATGTCAGCTTAATCGGGAAGGAGAGAGAGGGGGATGCGGAGAGAGAGCTAGAGGGAGGGGGGGGGGGCATTCTTGTTATACGACCCACGCTCCTGCGACATTATTGTTCTGCAGTCAGTTTCTACAACAAACCGATGTCATATAACTTCAACCGCGTGGCCTCAACGACATACGAAACCCCAACTCTAACCATAAAACCTACTCTAATTTAAGACCCAATCGCAACGCTTACCACAACCCTATACATTTGACGATATAAAAGCCAGGAGCAATCACCACTGGATGAACAGTTTTGTTATAATAACAAAGCTAAATGGGTTATCCAGCCATTCACTATACCATTGATTTTACTATATACATGCATTTTTTGGTATTGTTTTTAATATTGTGATATGGAAAATAAATACCAATACCAATCTCACTTTACCCATTGACTACTGCATTATCTAATTCCCATAGGTTTAACAAAGGGACCATCAGGTTCCAGTAGGCAATGAGTTAAAAGTTTTTATCTTTTCGATTGACTCTCAGGTTTTGTTATCTTATCAAAGTTACCCACAGTCACGGGAGTATTTTATTTCTCAATAAAATTTCATATGAAAATTAAAAAGAAGATCTAGAGAAAATTCAGACCAACGTTCTGAGTTGATGAAATGAAAATGATAAAATATTCCTCTCTCTTCTTTTCTTCTCTTCTCTTTACTTCTCCCCTCTCCTTTTCTCTCCTCTTGTCTTCTCTTGTCTTCTCCCCTTATTTCTTACCATCTTCTGAAAGCCATGTAACCCTAGTAATAATAAGGTAAGGTAAGGAAAGGTATTTATTCATCAACATATCGCAGCTACATGGCTGAATTGCATGCATGATTTACAGATATTTTATTTTTTATTTTATTTTTTAAACATCATAATTTATTTACAATTCGTTATGTAACAATAATTCGACGAAAAAGCTCAGTAAAACCTAGAAAGGGAAGAAAGAAGTAAAGAAAAATTGTAGAGCAGGAAAATAAGGAGAAAAGGAAAGGAATGTTGAGGGAGAGGGAATGGAGAGAGAAGGGTAGAAGAGAAGGGAGAGAGTAAGAGAGAGAGAGAGAGACAGAGAGAGAGAGAGAGAGAGAGAGAGAGAGAAACACGATCACAGAGCTGGTATAATATAATACAAATTAAAAATGTAATTGAGAAAAGTAATTCCTCCAAGTTAGTGGAATGCACATCAAAGGAATTGATTTACAAAAATAATTTTGTAATTATCGAATGAATCTCCTCTTTTTACGATAAAGGTGATCTAGAACTCCAGGTTAGAGTATTAATTTGTGTCAGCAGTGTCCTGCCAATATTTATTAAACAGTCTTCCTAGATGAATAAACAATCCCGGAGCCTGTTGGTGACTTTAAGATACACTTTGAAACATTTGTTTTTCAAATGCTAAAACGCCCATTGCTCTTCTGTAGTTTCTGTACATACACCTTCATGTGCATCACTTACAAGAAGAACTACATTGTATGTTCGTACACCCATTGCATATATTTGGTTGCAGGCAAAAAAGAATTAGTCATGAACATGTTGAAAGAAACTTCTATGAAAACGGGCTAGTCTGGCGTAAAGGAATGTTATTGTTAGGAGGAGATATGTGGCGACATTGAAAGAGATTGTCTGAACAACATGCAAATATCGTGAAGGTGGAGGCTCGAGTGATGACATCACCGTCAGACATGCAAGTTTGCTGTTTACATATTTTACAAGCAACATTGTTCTCCTTCGTGCTAGGTACGCAAAATATTACCGAATCGATTCTCAATCTTGAATTGGCAATGTTACAATGTGGTCAAAAGGGACTTTTAGATTTGCGAGTAGACATAGTGGACAGCTACGTGTGATGTCCTTTTAAGGCACTGCGACTGCTACATGTGATGTCCCTTTAAGGCACTGTGACGTCCTTTTGATACACTGTCAGTGCCTTATAAGGACGTCACACGTAGCAGTCCACTATAATTATGTCGACGTGCAAATCTACAAGTCCCTAATTACAGAACGCCTCCATCGCTCAGAGAGGAGAAGTTTGTGGCATAACTATACACTGGTAGTAGATAGATGGCGCTATTTAGTTCTTCCCGTGTTCATAACTTGCTTCCTTTCTTTGAATGGACGTGTTCATAGGCGAATCATACAATGACATTTGATATTAATGATAACACCACAGAGCCGTTTTAGTATCACTTTCGTAACGCCCTTGTGCGTTTAGGAATTGATTCAAAAAGGCCGACAGGAGCTGAGGTTTGCTATATAGGCCTATTTATTTCCACGAGAGTTGCCAAAGCTTTTATGTAGGCTTTATTATCTTACATTTATATAACTATCTTGTATATTATGATCTGAGGATCAGGTAGAACGAGATGTACAGTTAATATAATATAATTTAAATTCACGACGCTACATGGAATACACAAAAACCATGTTTTAAATGTTAACAGGCCCTTTCGATTTATTCTCTTCAGGTAAAGTGATGGGAGTAAATTAAAAGCACATTCAAGTTCTTCTTAGGGAGTAAAATTAGACTTGTCGGGGAAGGAGGGGGATCATTTTCTGCTTAAAGTCATGAATTAAAAAAAAATATATATATTCAAAATACTTTATCTGTCCTAACAAAATCAGGAGTTTTGGAGCATCTAATTCATCTGTACATAGTTACTTTGTTATAACAAAGTGATTTGATATGATGTCTTTTCATGAAGACAACAAATCTTAGGTGTACTGCCCTCTAACAATAAAGGTTTTAAGAAAGATTCTTACATTAATTTTATAGAGATACCATGGATGAATCTTCGCAGAGTCATCGAGACACAGTTTGGCCAACTTGGTTTCACTTGGTCATAAATGGCGTTTATTCTTTTGTTTTGTGCTTGCCCAACATAGCAGTATTATCCATATTTCGCCAAACTAGAAATTTGAATTATAGACCTCTGCCAAGTTTGATGCATATTTCGTATCTTTTAATCTCTATCAAACTGATGGAAGGAAATGCTGTATCATTTCATGGAATATAGGCTATCTAGTGTTGGCTCCTTGTGGTATAAAGCACTACTCTACTAGTGAGTGTCTCACGCACACCAACAGCACACCATAGACAGCTAGAGGTCATTTAATGTGACAGGCCGAAATGTTTTTTAATATTTGTTGATGAGACAGCAACTATTTAACATGGGAGAATGTGACAGGTCGAAATGTTTCTTGATTCTATTTGTTGAGGAGGTCCCTGAATGAAGGGATCTAATATGTCTCTGAATAAGGAGATCCCTGTAGTGTACTTCTGAGGGGATCCCTAAAAGGGGAAGTCCACTTTGACCTTGAGTCAGAGAGGGTATAGGGAGAATGGATTTTTTGCCACATCACAGGGGAAGTGCACTTTGACCTTGGGTCAGAAACGGTATAGGGTAATGAGAGAAAGGAATTTTTGCCACATCACAAGTTGAGAGGGATGAGCATATATAGACCATGCATCCACTCATGACTGAGGAGGTTTGATTCGACAGAGAAGCTAACTCTGAGTAGAACTTCATACTTAAAATACAATACTTATTTCTGCAGCATCTATGAGTTCTTACTTTATCATTTGGTTGGAAATGGCATTTAGTTGGAGATGGTGCACTATAGCTAGTTGGTCTAATTCTAGTCTCGGTGTCTCGCTAGGAGTCTCTCCCCGAGAGCTCAAGAGGGGGTTGATCAATCCTCAAAATAAATGCCACATAAAACTGAATGACTTCGTCGTTTGTCATTTGTGCCTGCTGTTACATTAAGAACGATGCACTGTCATATTCTGCCATTTGTTGACAAATACACATTCTACTCACTAAGCTTTTCTTTTCACCTAACAATATTGTTTCTATCCCTTTTCTTTTTTCATTTTTGTTTCGACTATACCTCAGGTTACTAACTTCTCAAGCTCAGTGGGGGGCTAATGATGATTCATTATGACAGTTTATTTGTGAAGATTGTGAAATATTAAACGTTTATCTTTCAGCTTGTACACAATGATCATTTGATTAATCACCACAGCTATTTTCCTTTCTGACTTGATTTTGACATTTGAATAAAGAAATAATTTCAGCTTTGTTGAAAATGATTTTTTTTTTAAATATGATCCCACGGTGCTCTAAAGGCAGTGTAATCTCTTGTCCTTTGATAACAGTAATTATTTTAGGATTGTCGTTTCATGAATTATTCATAGTGTTAGATCAGTTAATGAGATTCCCAATCGAGGATAAAGGGATTCGAAATAGAGGTTGTGTCCGCCAAGACAGCAGGTGGTAGGAGTTAGCCAACTTGATGGGTCTGTGAACGTTTACGCGCTTACTATACATGCATGTATCGAAGTTGGACCCCCAACAATAGATAAACACAAAAATGAATGAATCAACGTTCCCGGTTTTGAATGATTGAATGAATGATTGATTGAATGAATGAATTAATTAATAAATAAGTAAACAATAACAAATTAATAGATAAATTAAGAAATATATTAATTAATATGAAAATAAGCAAGAATATGAAATGAATGAATATTAAATAAATAAATATACAATTAATGAATAACAGAATTAATGAGTAAATGACTGAACAAATGAATTAACTAATTATGTAGGCCTTTATATATATATATATGTGTGTGTGTTTATAAGTGGTTGCCTCTTTTGTCCTTGCCTTCTTAATCCGCCAAGAATTTCTCCGATACCATTTATTATCCTTACATGGTTTCGTACATGTCACTTAGCATTCATAAACCGTTATGTTGTTTCATCTCAATCTTTATTTATATAGTGGTACTATATTTCACCTCCCACCTCCCACCTCCCCGTCTCTATACTTACCCCCTCGCAGTCCATCATAGTTTGGTCATTGGGTCACAACATGGCGTATATTTTTTTTGTTTTGTGCTTGCCCAACAAAGCAGCAGTCGCCATATTGTGTCCAACTCGAACCGGGTTGGCCAAACTCTGTGTATAGATGGCTCTGATTCCCATGACATCAGTGCCCCCTCTTTGGCTGGACACATCATTCACCCTGTTTTCATTAACTTTATTATAAATGTAACATCTCCCATGAGGCCTAAAAAAGAAAGATGTTGTATTGCCCTTTGCGACCAACCCCAAAATCTTGAAATCTATGGTTGACTTTAAAAAAAAAAAAAAAAATTGTTACCGTTTTTTAGGACAAAAATGTATTAAAGGATTCAAAACTGACAAATATCAGCCCAAAGAGGGAGAAATGAAGATAAAAAAAGAAGAAAAAAGAAAAGATTTCCGACCGACCGACCGACCCACTTTGGCACCTAAAGGGCAATTGAACATCTTTTTTTGTTAGTCCTAAGATTCTTTTCAAGTGAAAACAATTGCGTATTGCACAATTTGAGAGTTTTATATGTCAGTTTGCGTGGGTCAACTTTATTGTAGTTTCCCGTAATACATTCACTAAGAAAAATAGTGCTGATATAAAATGATCTCTTATGCAAACCAAAACAAAAATTAATCTATCGTAGGCAAGGACCAAAGTTCCCCAGTCATCCACAATATTTCTATACCTATATGATGATGAATAGGGCGTCTGGCCTTGGGAGATATTTCAAAATCTTCACAAAAGTTCGTGAGAATCCCCCGAGACAATAAAATGCGGAACCCTTTCCATCTGCCCCCCACCCCCCCCCCCCCCACGCATTCGCCATTTTGATAGTGTCCCTTTATGTTGGCAGATACTGCAATTCAAACAAAAGTATTTAAATGACGTCTGTGCATTTTTGAAATGCCCCCAACGTACTCTCTTGATAATGTTATCTTTTTTTTATTTTTCAAATCTTTCTTTCTTCATTTCTTCATTTCTTTTTACTTTCTTGAGTAATCCACAAAAGCACTGCTTTTTTGTGGTATTTCAATTTCGTTAACAATAGTATGCTTATATACATGTATCTTGTAAACTAAAATGCGTTTATTATTTATCAACATTGGATATGGTATAGTTACAAATAAGTTTCATTTTCTATGTTATATTTCAAATAACATTTGATACTTGTTTTGTGTTAGCATTTTTTCATATTTTGATTGCGTTTTGGAAAATAAAATCGCTTGTATTGAATTGAATTGAATGAAAGTTGCCCATGAAAGGACGTTAAAACCCGCTGGTTAAAAAGAGTAAAGATGATGGTTTTCGTTCCCTCAGTGTGCCCTTACTTCGTGGAAATTTCGAAACCAGCTGGAGACTTTTAAAAGAAATAATGACTATTACCTCATTATCAGCGGAGCCAGCTTTCTTGATCAAGGAGATTTTGTTGTCACATTGAAAACAATCGCAATAATTACAGATTCATTTCCTCAGTGCACGGACAGAATGTTGAATATGGGGACTAAGTCATTAGCAATAAATGGGTTGGGGGATCTAACCCCTCGACCACACTAATTTTCATGATATACAAAAAATGTTAATGATTATAATTATTTTCATTATATCATTGTTATTGTTAGTACTATTATTATTGTTATTATTATCGTTCTTATCATCATCATCATCTTCATCATCATCTTTATTATCATAAGTATCATTATTATCATTATTCAATTCTTTCAATTTCAATTTATTTTTACATTAAAATCATAATAATTACATACGTGAATACATACTTGATTACAATGCATTTAGTGTAAATATCGATAAACCAATAAGAATAACTACTCGGTCATCAACACTTCTAGATTATAGTTTTGTTAAAATTCTCAAAAGCCGTTCCCAATCTGGTTTCTTCTATTGTAAATTTTGTGATCACCTATCTTTTGCATGCTATATGATTTACCAACTAAGGAAAATGTACAAAGACTAATTTTTTTTTGAAGATAATTCAATTCAGTTATCATCACCATCATCAGAATTTGAATGTCATACCACAATAAAACTACGTGTAATTATGAATTTGTTGAATTCGTGAAGTATAAATTATTAAACACAAGCTATTACTACATTTGGTTGATTAAAATGGTAGATTAATATTTCAATCCAAATATGAAACAAATAACAACACCATCAACCAAAAGTGACAACTAACGAAATAAGTCATACCTGTTTCAATACTTCAAAGTTGCATTACTTCCGATTATGACATCATGTCGGAAAGCAACAGTGACATTTGACATTGTAAAGCGGTGATGACATTATCGTCTGGGGCAGGAGAAGTTATGTTAAATTATGTTGAATTCGTGTAGTATAATTATTAAACACAAGCTATTACTACATTTGGTTGATTAAAATGGTAGATTAATATTTCAATCCAAATATGAAACAAATAACAACACCATCAACCCAAAGTGACAACTAACGTAATAAGTCATACTTGTTTCAAAACGTCAAGGCTGCATTACTTCCGATTATGACATCATGTCCCGGAAAGCATCATTGACCTTTGACATTCTAACGCGGTGATGACATTATCGTCTGGGGCAGGTATTCTCGGCTTTAGCTTTGAAGTTCACGTCCGAAGATTTAAAACTCTTTCAGGCATCTATAAGTCATACCTGTTGCAATACTTCAAGGCTGCATTACTTCCGTTAATATGACATTATGTCGGAAAGCAACACTGACCTTTGACATTGTAACGCGGTGATGACATTATCGTCAGGGGCAGGTAGTCTCGGCTTTAGCTTTGAAGTTCACGTCCGGAGATTTAAAACTCTTTCAGGCATCTATAAGTCATACCTGTTGCAATACTTGATTTGATTTGATTTGATTTATTTCTTTCTTTTTGATTTTCTTTTTCTTTTGCATTTTTAAAAATATATAACAAACAAATATCGCAAATTTACAGATGACAAAATTATATATGTAGAAGAAAGTAAGGCTGGCTGTAACTAATCGAAAACATCAAACAGGAGGGTTGAAAAAGTAAGCAAAGCTTGATAGTATGACTACCCTCAAAGGATACATAATAATACAAATATGGAGGGGAAAAAATATAAAAGGGGAAAACGGGAAAATGACAGAAAAAAAGAAGAAAAAAGAAAGAAAGAGGGGATGCACATCAAGATTTACAGATGTACGTGGTAGTTGGATTTCAATTTGTTATATCAAGATAAAAAAGAAGATGCAAATTTGAATATTGAGTGGCCAACTTGGGATATAATAGAATGAAAAGACTCGCGAGGTTCGGACTGTATGAATGTGAATATCAGATCAGCCAAGCCAGTTGGTTTTAAACCTGGGCCTGCGAGTCGGAGCCTTGAAATGTTTGTATACAAAACAGTGTATAGTCAGTATCCCAAGTAGGCCACTCTTTATTCATACGTTTATTCATGGCTTCATTACTTCCGATTATGACAAGCAACACTGTGACCTTTGATATTGTAACGCGGTGATGACATTAACGCCTGGGGCAGGTAGTCGCGGCTTTAGCTTTGACGTTCACGTCCGAAGATTTAAAACTCTTTCAGGCATCTATGATAGAGTGCAGGTGTTTCTTATAATAATGTCACATCTGCTTCCTCGATCATAAAATCCGACAGAGCATAAATTTGTACTACTTTGCGCATTTCCACGATGTCGAGTTGTTTGTCACTTGGATGGACCGTATAGTTCCCTCGATGATCGAAAACTGTTGATTAACGTCACTGGGAACTCCGACACACGATGATTTAAAAAACTGTCCAAAGAAATTAGCACGAATTATCATTACCAAATATCATGATATTAAAAAACCCTTCAATAATGGCATTTCAATGACACATTTAGTAACCCAATAGAGGAAGAATTTCTTTAAGCATACCGACGAACCGATAAACTCAAATTCAAATTTATCGTAACTCTATTTCTAACGTTTATTTATTTTATTCTAATCAGTGTCGTGAATAATCTGAAAATTGCCCCCTATACTTAAACCAAGCGCCCCAAAGGCAAGGTATATTTTAGTCAGGATACTACAAGATTCATCGTTACCAAACTGCCGTGAGTTAATTTCAGAATATGTAATCAGTCGTAGGTATATGCCACACGATGTATGAGTAATAGGCCTATTTCACAATAATAAAAATAGTTTTTTTAAAACTGCAAAGAATCATTCAGTATTCCCCTTTCTCTTTGTAAAGGAGTCATGTCGGTGGTATATGTCATGCCATATTAATGAAAGAACACAATATAATTCCGTATAAATAAAAGTTTAGGTTTCTTCCATGTAAATCTTCAGACATAAAACTTTTTATTCACATTTGTATACAAAATTAGATAAAGTGGCTTTTCATAATCCAAAGCAAAGCAAGATACGCTATTATCTGCAAAGTTCTTTCTGACTGACTTGTAAACGTATGTGGCCTTAAATGTAAAGGTGGCATCAAATAAGAATATTGGTCGGCTTTTCATTCATCGGGGCTTATAATCAAAGAGCAGGGCCTGAATAGAAGGAAAATGGATATGTAATCATTATCACTCGCAGAGAAATATTTCAATTTCATGGCCCGGCGATTCAATAAAGCCGACTGATTTATGAAAGGTATCTGTGTCTGTATGCAGTACGAATTTGTTTGTGTGTGTCGAAAATGTGTGTGTTTATGACCGTCCTATCGCTTTGAACATGCCGACATTGAGAGAGTAACATATTGATTCGAATTTGGAATGAGACAAAAAAAAAGGGATAAATGATACGGAAGAAATAGTTTATTTTCGTTTTGTACATAAAATTACCTGAAGCATTATTTTCTCATTTTTAAAACTGAATAACTTACTTATTCATCGAAGGATAATAATGGAAATGCATAATTTGTGCAAAAACGTGTACTCTAAAAACAAGTCGTAAAATCAGCATCTAAGAGAGATAAGAAGCTAAGAGCACTTTTCAGAATGGCAGATGAACACTTTTTACATGCTGGACTTTATTGGATCCAGTATTTTGAAAGTGATCCTCCATTTTGTAAAGAGGTCACGTCTCAGATCATATAAATGGTTTAATAATTTAGTTTTTAGAGTAGGCAAGGGAGGGGTTTCCAAAGTGGAAACAGACAAATGTATTTGATACAAGCATAATAGACACACAAAACAATACATTGTTGTTACACATCGCTAGCATGATGATGTTATGGTAAGATGGAAGGCAAACATGCACATGTGGGGATACACTGACAATAATTATTCAGCAGACTGAGAGAGAGAGAGAGAGAGAGAGAGAGAGAGAGAGAGGGGGGGGGGGTAGGGCCCCGGCCCAGACCATGAAACATAATATTACTGAGCGCTGGCATGCTGGCTGACACGTGCTCTGGGAGGAACCTAGCTGGCAGAGGCCAACCACGTTGCTCTTAGTTTTGCTGGATGCAATATCAAAACGTTTGGAGCTAAATGGACCCTATTTTATGGAGGCTCTAAGGGACACGCAAACGCAAAATATTGACGTATACCTATGCAACAAATTTTTCGATTTTTATACGTCAAAGACGTGAAAATCCACAAAATTGACGTATACCTATGCACAAAATTTTCTTTTTTTGACGTCCAAGACGTGAACAAAAAAAAAATCTGCGTCCAATATTCACGTCTGCGTGTCCCTTTTGGGAGACGCAGACGTGAATATCGGACCCCTTATTTTCATGTCTGCGTGTCCCTTCAGGGCCATTGAGTACAGAAAAACGAAAAAATTACCAGGCAAAGATATACGTCGATTTTGTGGATTTTCACGTATTGAACGTAAAAGACAGAAAAACTGTTGCATAGGTATACGTCAATTTGTTTAGATTTTCGGAATTTTTGGAATTGAACAAAAATGCATCAGTCATGCTCTGAGCACACAAGAGATATTATGAACCTGTCATGAACTGACAGATCACTCATGATGATCTCTGTTTAGCCGGTACCGCTCCACCACTGTGCGTGGACCGTGACAGAGATTGTAGGCGACACAGTTTCAAAACTGCATCATCTCACCAAAAACTTTTTTTTATTGTTCCACATTTAACCAAAAATATAGACATACATACAAAATTAAAAAAATACAATACATGTAGTATAAACGAGCACGTCTAAATGATTTTCAATTCATATAATAGATTAAGTAGAATGTGAGGAACCTATTAAAAAGCAGTGCCTGTATATTATAGGTTCCTGGACAAATAAGTATTGCAGATGAAATAACTGTGGCAGTAGAGAAAGACGTAATTTAGAGGAGAGAATTTAAAACACAATGGAATAAGGAAGTTTGTACACAAAATAATACATTATCACCAATACCCAGAGTCACCCGGCTAAATGAGTCTTATATGGTTGGAAAGATAAAGTTACATAGAAAAATGACTTTATTAAACTAAAATTTAGAAGAAGGCAAATTAATGCAATATCACCAATACCCAGAGTCACCCGGCTAAACGAGTCTTATATGGTTGGAAAGATAAAGTTACATAGAAAAAATGACTTTATTAAACTAAAATTTAGAAGAAGGCAAAATAATGCATTATCACCAATACCCAGAGTCACCCGGCTAAACGAGTCTTATATGGTTGGAAAGATAAAGTTACATAGAAAAATGACTTTATTAAACTAAAATTTAGAAGAAGGCAAAATAATGCATTATCACCAATACCCAGAGTCACCCGGCTAAATGAGTCTTATATGGTTGGAAAGATAAAGTTACATAGAAAAATGACTTTATTAAACTAAAATTTAGAAGAAGGCAAAATAATGCATTATCACCAATACCCAGAGTCACCCGGCTAAATGAGTCTTATATGGTTGGAAAGATAAAGTTACATAGAAAAATGACTTTATTAAACTAAAATTTAGAAGAAGGCAAAATAATGCATTATCACCAATACCCAGAGTCACCCGGCTAAACGAGTCTTATATGGTTGGAAAGATAAAGTTACATAGAAAAATGACTTTATTAAACTAAAATTTAGAAGAAGGCGGTATGCCAAATTGTGACATGGTCATGGTAATAAAGCTCTGTCGCCCGACCCGACACAGAAAACGAGCTGAAAAAATAGTAAATTGACTACTGTAACAAATAAAACGCGATAGTAAATCATAATAATATTGTAATTTGTTTGCTTTACCCGAAAGCCTCTGTCGTATTATAATAGTCAATATAGGCAAAATGTGTGGTACTTTTAGCAGAAATAATGAGAATAGACGTAAAATATGACGTGTTTTTCATGTCATTCTCCATAGAAGATGTTTGGTAATAAAAAAGCACTGTTCAGTGACCCAAACGTTTTTTTTTAATATATGTTGGGAAGTAGAATTGTGTGATGACTCGGAATAATAATCACTAGCATGATAAGTCCGCCGATTATTTGACTTTTTTGTGTTTCAATAATCTGATAATCATACTTTTGATATATAAATATTATATTACTTTATCTGGAATTTTATCATTTTATCTGTATCTGTCTCTTGATGCTGTGCTCTCACTCAGAGAAATGTATTTACCAATTTTGGATTCCAGAGTGTAATGGGAAAAAATATGGATAAAAATCTCTGCGTAAAAAAAACAAGCATTTTGAATTTTGTGAATTATTTTATTGAATCAAATAAACAGCAAAGTAAACAATCACATCGTCTTATCACACCCATATAAAAGGAACAAGCATGTTTATAGTCATTCACTATTCAAACATAAAGAGCATAGTACCATCTAATGAAAATGCATAATAGACAGATGAATTATTATGAATAACCAATCTTAACCTAATTCAACTTTTGAAATTGAGGTTATTTTGCTTGATAATTATGATTGCAAAAGATATACACAATGGTTTGTAGAATAAATGATGCCGGCTTAGAGTAATCTTTGTTTTTTTTTTAAATGTTTTTAGTCGATGCTGAGCTGATACAAGGTTTGCCTTAGATATGATCAAATACACATGGGGAATGTAAATATACTCATATGTCACTGATCATATAAAAGGACTCAACCCATAGATGATGTCGTCAAAATTATAAATTCCTATTTTCCGCTTTTCATTTCTTTTCTTTATGTAATACGTTCTGCGGCTCTGCGCTATATATACAAGGACGATTATTATTATTATTATCATTATTATTACGAGGGGGTGTTCTATAGGTTCATAGCCCGACTATGAAGGAGGAGGTATTCAAAGTTGGTCTATAAACATATTGAAAGCCCATCGTATTGAATAAAAGTATAGCATTTGTTTAACGGACGGTAAATAAGATATTCACGCAGTCATCTTTTATACGCTGTTGGTCATAAAGGTGGAATAATCTATTTACCCCAATTTATGGAATGATTTTGACAATGATTTATTCCTAATAGATCTAGATAATAGTATACATTCCCATATTGCATTTCATTTATTTGTTTCACTCTCTTTAAAAAAACATCAAAAGTATATACGTCATGTTTGTTCATTACTATAGCATAAGATAATATGAAGTGGGGAATCATGAAAGCCAAAATTGGCTTGATGAGAATGATCCCCAAATAAATACTTAGCATAAACCAAGTTACAAATTTATTTTATATAAAACAAAGATAGTACATACATTCACAACAAACGGAGGAAATATAAAGATAACATAAGGTAAAGACAGTTATAGGAAGGTAAGAAGAGATAGAAGATAAGAAGAAGGAAGTTACAGCTTGAATTTTACATTCCACATAATAAATGACAATTTCATTTTGTTCCGCTTAAATAACCCTTATATATAAATTTGAAGCGTTTCAATGTATTGCACTGTTTTATGTCATCTGACAAACTATTCCAAATTAATGGGCCATGAAAAAATATGTAATCTTTAGAGGTTGAAGTACGGTGTACAGGTAAATGAAAATCAAGAACGTGTCTAGTACTATATTCGTGGAATTGACAATTCATTGTGAAACATTCCCTATCTGGTAAAGGTATATATTTCAAAAGCATGAACATGAAAGTGGCAACATTGAATAATAATTTGCGAGTGTTTGTTTTGCGTGAATGCGTGAATGCGAGAATGTATACTATAATCTAGATCTATTATGAATAAATCATTGTCAAAATCATTCCATAAATATGGTTTTAAAAATAATTATTCCACCTTTATGACCAAAAGTGTACATTATTTAGGCAAGTATAGACACTGGTATTTTTTAAATATTGAGAATAGAAATAAAAAATAAATTGATATAAACGGAAGGAAATTCATTTGATATCTGCCGTTTCTATTTTGAACTATATCATGTTAAATATTCTGTGAAAATCGGAATACTGATGATGAGTGCGAACATGTTCTTCTAATTTTGACACAGATGGTCTTTGAAATCCTTTGTGCAGAGAGATGAATGATTAGTTGAGAAAAGAAAATGAATCGAAAAAGCGGTCTTAAATCATGACAAGGTACCAATTCTACCTATTCTACCCTATCTTATTTACTGTAATATAGTATGGGGAGATTGTGCTAAAACTTATTTAAATCGAATTTTAATTCTTCAGAAACGTGCTATACGAATTATATCTAACTTCTCCCACACTGCTCCTGTATTTAAAAAACATAGTATTTTAACAATTTATGATAAACATAAGCAACATATTGGTATCTTTATGTTTTCTTACTCTAAAAACATACTTCCAAAGTTTATAGAGGATTGTTTTATATGCAACAGAAATGTGACTAATTATGAAACTCACCAATCAAATCTTTTCCACCTACCAATGTTTACTTATGACATCTCAAGAACAACAATTATTTATGCCGGACCAAAATTATGGAACAAATTGCCTCAAGAATTTCAAATATGCCAAACAGTGTCAATTTTTAAAAGAAAGCTTAAAAAATATCTTGTAAATGAATATGTATAACTAGGATTATATTTTTTAATGCCTTGTCTGTTTTTGTTTTTTGTAATGGATTTGTCTGGTTTAATTCTATATATTGATGTTTTGTGTTATTTTGTTTCTAGTATATTTGAGAAACTTTTAATGTAAATTTTATTATCTTTGGGAATAACCTCGATAGGCCATTGGCCTCTGTTTTTTCCCACCATATTATGATTTAAATTGAAGATGTTTCCTTTTAACGTTTGCTATTGCATATATATGCATATAAATTGTACTTATCAACAGCTTAATGTTTTGTTCCTTTTGCAGGAAAGAAACCCATTCCGAAATATTATCAGGCATACAATAATTGTAAGTGGACTCTAGACAAATAATGCACTCCATTTTCCAATGTCTTGCACTGCGCGAGGTTGAAAAACACCGCTTACTGAAATATTTGAAAACAATGACGGTCATTTATGCAAAGTAGAGCGAGTTCAAACATCACCAAAATCAAAGAAATATGGTTTCATGCATATAATATAAGCCACTTGATGACGGGATGCACCTTGTCATAATAATTATGGACCTAATGTTTCATCTAAAGGAGTCTATTCATGGTATATCAATGGACGAACAACTTGAAACAACTTACCCAGTCATGCAAGCATCCAGCTTTCAATTAAAATGCAACAAATAAAACACCTTTTAATTTTCTTCCTATACGAAAATCGTTGTCTCCAGAGCCGTCTAAGCCTATATCAAAAGTCGATTAAAGATGTTTAGCCATCCCTCTGCCTTCTGGTAATCGTATGACCACGCCTAAAAAGGATAGCCACATTTTGCTCCAAAACTGTATCATGAGATCCTACCATTGAGAATATGCGCGCTGAGAAGTTCGCGCCATACCAGTCACGTGATTAAACTTGTTTCGGTGGAGTCAATTCGAACGAGCGTCGAATGAATGACGATGTTGGCGATGAGCCAATATGAATGTTTTGAATGGATCAAAATAGTAGTATTTCCAGACAGGTCAAGACATGAATGTCTACACAACAATGGGACATAACCATGCATGTGAACTTCTTAAAAAGATGTTTTCTCTTCATGAATACAAATAATGCTTCACTTCGAACAGTTGTCTCTCTTTGGATTGTGGTAATCATCACAATGAAAACAAAATCCTGTCAATATTGAATCAAATCCTATATTATTCACGGCTGATGGTTATGCTGAGAATTTAAACAGGTATGCCTATTCTGTACAAAATGTGCTTCTAGCATAATAATGCTGAAATAATGTTTATTATATCTATCCATTCATTGTACGGGATACCTGTTTAAATTGTCAACTTCCTTTGAAGGATCCTGTCAACGACGTTTCTTGTTATATCCCTCGTCTTTTCTTCAGCGATGAAATATATATATGTAATTTATATACTCTTTTTTAGGCAAAGAGTGTGCAAAGAGTGTGCAATAAGAAACCATGCACAAATCTTCAACAGTGTTTCTCCCTTTGTAAATTTCATTAGGGTTCTTGCGATAAGCCTGACAGTGGGTCCTTCATTGTTACTGCGTACTACCCTTTTGTTAAACTCTTATGAACTTAGGATGCTGCACTTCTCTCTTTCTCTCTCTCTCTCTCTCTTTCTCCCTCTTTCTTTCTTTCTCACCCCCTCCTCCTTCCTGTTCCTTCATTTTTTCTCCTTCTTCTTCCTTGTATATCCTATTCTCTTCATTACCCCTCTAGCTCGCTCTCTCTTTCTCTCTCTCTCTTCTCCCTCCTCCTTCCTGTTTTTGTTTCACCTTTTCCCTTCTCCTTCTTCTCTTTTTCCCTCTCTGTCCTTACACTAAACTCTTTTCCCCCCATTTTTTTTCATTCTTGAAAACAAGTTTGATTTTTTACCTAACAGGGGACTTATTGCTTCACAAGCTCTGCTTTCTGTTACCGGTTCCTCCACTTTTTCTCAAATTATGATGTAGGCCTAATTAAGAATG
Organism: Strongylocentrotus droebachiensis; assembly: GCA_035222895.1. Lineage (NCBI taxonomy): Eukaryota > Metazoa > Echinodermata > Echinoidea > Camarodonta > Strongylocentrotidae > Strongylocentrotus > Strongylocentrotus droebachiensis. Next base: position 142,123 of record JAVYIG010002577.1, read on the forward strand.
ATTATATTTTCTACAATTCTTTGATAATGATGCAATATACGTTCGCTAAAGAAGTATGTACATCATAAAATAATTGCAACATTATTATTGTACCGATTTTGGTAATACACTGCTTTGTTTTGTTCATGTTTTATTATTCAAGTCCCGCCGCGGCACTAATGTCCTTTGGCAAGACATTGATCTACATTTGCCACTCTCCACCCAGGTGTTAAAATGGGTACCCGGTAGGATGCGAAAGCTAACGTGGTTTGATTAGCAATGGCGCTTGTAAAATGGCGACTGGCTGGAATGCTCCCCAGTGAGTGGAGAATGCGCATACCTTGTGTGCGGGTAAGCCTGAATCCGATGACCGGGTAATATGTTCCGCGCCTAGAAACAAAGTATTAGGCGGATTATAAATGTGAGCTATTATTATTATTATTATTATTATTATTATACATGTATGTGTAATATGATAAAGCGGAAATATATTTGAACCATTGAACCAATTCAATTTCAAGTTTTCATCAGAATGCATTTGTCAATCAACGCCTTTGAAATGGACCTAAGAACTTCCTGTCTTTCCGAGAACAGCGCTTCACTTGACGACCTCAAAAGAACACCTTAAATATATATTTCCTTATTCTAATGTAGATCTAGAAAAAAGAGGACAAATTATGCATTGAGAGCCAGAAAGGGGCCTTAGATCTATAAACAGTAGTCCAACAGTCCTGGAAATGCAAGTGTACAATAATACAATTATTCAAAGTTAAAGAGAAGTTTACATGAAGTTCTAGTATTAATAGAGGTAAAACAATAACTTGAGAGCTTTCCTATTCTTTTAATGTCAGTCTTTAAAAGAAATATCACATGGGAAAATGTCCCCTGAGAAGGAACTCTCTTCGAATGCCCTGTTATTCGAAATATGTGAGAAATAACTGCAAGTTTGGACAAAACTTTCGTACCACATATTATGACTGTTTCTGTATGCAGTGCATGAAGCCAATTCTAATCATTTTGATAATTCCAAACCCTCATAGTATACACCAATTCTTCGTGGTACATGATCGACTTTTCCAAACGCTTTCCGACAGTTTATGTCGCAATGTGATCACATGACTAGAACTAAACCTTTTCTTTCAACCAGAGAGATAGGAAATTTAAAAAAAAAAAGTTTTTCTGCATTTTTCAACATAATATATACATTAAAGTAATATACAAACTAGGTAAATAATTTAATATTTTAAAAAGGAAAAAATATTATAATTATAATCATTTTAATAAATGATCATTTTAAATCTAAAATAGTTAAACCTTTATAAAAAAAAAAAAACATAGTTGGTTGTGCCCAGGCGCGTACGCAGGGGGGGGGGGGGTGTTGGGGCTAACCCCCCCCCCTTGAGTTGTTTTTATGTGTATGTTTTGTGTATGTTTTTGTGAACCCCCCCCCCCTTTGATTTTTTTTTGATTTTTTTTTTTTGTTGATTTTTTTTTTAATAATAATAATAATAAAAAAAAACCATGCCAATGGCTGACCTAAAAAAGGTGACCTCACCCCCCCCAACGGAACAAAATGTCAAATTTCAAAATTTCGAGACCCCCCCCAAAAAAAAAAAAAAAAAAAAAAAAAAAAAAAAAAAAAAGTGTCCGCTTATGACGTTTTTGGCATTGAGCCAATATGAATGTTTTGAATGGATCAAAATAGTAGTATTTCCAGACGAGCCCACACATGCAGACAAAACAGGTTACAAGAATGGGACATAATCAATCATGCATGTGAACTTCTTTCAAGAATGAAATACATATCGCATTTAAAACATACATTACGCTTCGCCTACGAGGTACATGCCTCTCTTTGGATTGTAGTAGTTATCACAATGAAAACAAGAACCTAGTCAATATTAAATCAAATCCAGCCTGTATTATTCACGGCTGACATATGCTGAGAATTTAAACAGGTACGCCTATTATGTACAAAATGTGCTTCTATAGCATAATAATGTACAAAATGTGCTTCTATAGCATAATAATGCTGAAATATTTTTTTTTAAATCTATTCATTTATTGTACAGGTTACCTCTATCAATATTACAAGCATAAATTATGGCAAACGTTACAATGATAGGATTATTACCATAGGCCGACAGAAAACCTGTTTACACTTTCACATTCCTACCAACGACATTTTTTGATTTTTTTTTTATATACCTCTCGTCTTTTCTTTGAACGATGAAATATGATGTGTTGACTCTAATTTAGACACACAGTGTGCAATTCCATTTCAAGCTCCCGTCAGAATACTAAGTTCAATCAACGCCTTTGAAATGGACCTAAGAACTTCCTGTATTTCCGAGAACAGCGCTTCACTTGACGACCTCAAAAACACACCTGACAGACTCTCTTTATTCTAATGTAGATCTAGAAAAAAGAGGAAAATTATGCATTGAGAGCTAGAAAGGGCCTTCGATCTATAAATAGTAGTCCATCAGTTCTGAAAATGCAGGTGTACAATTCAACGTTAAAGAAAAGTTTAGTTCTGGTAGAGGTAAACACAATAATTTGAGAGCTTTCCTATATTCTTTTAATGTCAGTCTTTAAAGATATATCACATGGGAAAATTTCCACTGACAATGAACTCTCTCCGAATGCCCTGTTATTCGAAATATGTGGAAATAGCTGCAAGTTTGGACAAAAATGTTAGCAGCACATAATTAAGACTGTATGCAGTGCATGAAGCCAATTTCTCATCATTTTGATAAGTCCAAATCCTCAGAGTATACACCAATTTTTCGACCTTTCCAATCGTTTCCCGACAGTAATTCTTTCGCAATGTAATCACATGACTATAGAATTCAACCTTTTCTTTCAACCAGATAGATCGGATTTCTTTTGGTATTATTATTATTATTCCTGCAAATAAAAAGGAATATACAAACTAGGTAAATATATATATTTTAAAAAGTAAATAAACATTATATAATCATATCCCAATTGGAATCAATAAAATAATTATACCTTTAAAAATATAGTCGACAAATCATTTTAGAAATTGAAAGATGCATGAGAAGTGATTCATACATTCATGTCAAATAGTGCAAGATGAAGTTTTACTTTTAAACTACTGAGTAGGGCTAGATAAACATTACAAACAATAAATAACTTGGAATGTAGGCTTTATCTTGAGAAAGTGTTCAAAATTGAGCGAAAGACAATTTCGAGAACATTATTTTATACTTTATAATGATTACACCTTTACAGCAGCACGTATCTGTTTAAATCATTTTAGATTAAGGAATCAGATTGTGAAAATAAGATTTATGAATTACTATTTACCAAACGGCCTCCAAAGAAGCCAACCATCAACGCCCTCCAATAATCCGAAATTGCAAATAAAAGTTTGTTGATTCTACCTGGACGTTTTTATGTCGATAGTTATATAGGAATACTAATATGCGGCATAGTATTCCTATATAAGTATTGACATAAAAACGTCTATAGAAATTCACCGAATAACACTATTATCTTGGGGGTAAGCAGCATTTGTTAACTCTCTCAGCCGAACGTCGCGGGGAGGCCGGTGGTAGGCATCGACCAGCAACTATTACCCCCTGAATTAAGCGTTCTGAATTAAAAGTCATGTAGCAATAATATACGCTATACGGAAAAATACATTCAGCACCGTCATTCAGCAGGATACGCGCCGGGAGCGGGCCCGGGAGAAGCGCCAGGAGCTGTTACCCTGGTAAAAACTCCGCAGATATCTGAAGTCCCTTCATAAAATGACAACGTTTAAAACTTTGCGATTGAACAGTACCACTTGAAATGATGTTAAATGCGTTCACTATTGTATTGGAATGAATAGCAACGAGTCAAATTACCATCAGACAATTTGATTTTTGCTTTTAGATTTTCGCTTATCTGATCTTCCTCCTTCTACAGTGCTTTCACATATTATCTCTCTCCACCCTCTTGCTTATACTTTCTTGATAATTGTGTACACTCCTATTCTTTTAAAAGGTGTAGGAACATTTCAACAGTGTACGATTTAATGGTATAAGAGTATGTTAATATGTGTTTGTGATTTGTACAGAGCCCTGTTGAAGACCAGTACCGTTATTAATGCATTTCTATTTTAATTTATTTAAATTGGGAATGAGTTTTATACTTTAATAAATGCATATCTGTAACTAAAGAGGCTACTCTGGTTAACATTATAAATGAATACATAAATGAATAATAAATCAATAGATCAATCTATAAAGCAATCAATAAATAACTTAACAAATGTGATTTGAATCTATAGCATACAAAGACATAATTATGCTTTGAAAATCCATGCATGACAACAACTTTCATGTTGGGAAAAAAAACGAACTTTTGTGTTTTCATTGATTAACACGGTTCGCAAACTAATTGCAACTTGCAATTTATGCCTAAGTATCAAAAAAATATAAAACAGGATTACTACTGTGTTTTTTCCCCACCATCATTAGTTTTATGGTTAAGGTGACGATTAGTAGGACGGTAGAATCAAAAGAATGTAATATAAAGCTCAGAAGCCAGTCTGAGAGAACGAAAATAAATCGAGCACTTTGAAGTATTAGAACCATCAATTTAAAAAGGTTTTCTCCTGAAAAGCACAAATAAAATCAATGTCATGTTGCCAGATTACAATTACACTGCACGGAGATATTTCCGTTTGAGATTACATTTAACTGGACCCCAAAAGGCTTAAAGTCAAAGCTTCACATTATGTTTAAATGTTTCTATATATATACACGTATATTATTATTCAAAATATATGAGGACTCTGCAAGAGAGATTCACTATTATATACAGTTACATGATAGCACAGCATATTCAGAAACAAAGATAGCTCGCAGATTTCTCTTAATTGTATAGTCTTTAACATTCCCGTCAAAGAAATTTGTTTCCACATAAACAAATTATGCAACCTACCAAGATAGTCTCAGCAATGTATTCAAAACTCAATTCTCTTCTTCTCGGTTTATTTATTTTTTACAATATTCTTTTTCTTCTAGTTTATTTAATTATTTCCACACATCTCAAACAATTTTAACGCAATAAGTGCAAAACATCATACAATTGAAAACACAAGTATAAATGTCACAGATTACAGCATCTTAGTAACTATTACACAATATAGCCTGTATCATCAAATGATGAAAGAGATGAACAAAATATTCTTGTTTGTTTCAAGCTGAAAAGAGAGTGTGGAGGACCCATAAGAAAAGCGAAGCTTGTAATACCATAGGTCCCTTAAATAAATTACTTACAAATATACAAGAAAGAAAAAGAGAAGGAAAGAATGAGAAAGGGAGCGAGATGAGGATGATGTGCAGTTAGGAAAAAGGGGGTCCAACTAAGATTATAGTTGGAAAAAGAGATAGATACAGAGAAACAATTGGAAATGATACTTAGAGAGAAGGATAGTAAAGACGGGATAAAGAAAGAATCACAAACTATTACATCAATGAAAACCGTTTCGGGTTATACAAGCTTTATATATATATATTATGTGAAAATAAAAAATAAATACTCAAAGCAATAAACAAAAAGCATTTCCATCATTAAGTCACTTGATAGTCGCTTTAAAAGAAACCTTTTTCAAGTAGAGTCTAAATGTATACAATGTAAAAGCATTTTTCAGAGTAGGTCAAAGTGAATTCCAAAATTTGGGTCCATTGTACATAAAGGTATTGATTGCCAATACTGTTCTTACACGCGGTAAATGATAGAGGTTTTGACTGTCTTGTAGGATATAATATGTTTGATATTGTTCATTTTTGGAAAGGAAGTACTAAATATTTCTGGTTAATATTTTGTATCCAGTTGAAACATAAATTGACCAAGTTAAAGTAAATATAAATCAAAAATCTTCAGACTATTATCCTAATAAAATCATTTGTCAGTGTGTGCACAAATTCCAGCGTTGTTTAAAATGCCTTTTATTGCATTGAAAGAATTCTGTCAATTCGAGTTTTTTTGAAGGAATTTCCCCTGCAATAATTCCATAATTTAGATAAGGGAGTACAAGTGTAGAGTAAAGCATGTTCAGAATGTTCGATAAATAATAGTATTTAATTTTGTTATTCCAATATTTCAATATGAATTGTCCAAGAAAGTTATTGTCAATAATAAGGCCTAGGAATCGTGTAGAAGATACAGTAACCGTGTGTTATATTTTGTTGTCTTATACATTTATATAGCTTCAATACGAACTACCGTCGCTATAAAACGCTTTACAGGTATTATTATTACCCCGGTCATCGAATTCAGTATGCCCCAATTCCACTGAGGAGTATTTCTACCATGAGGGTCATACCGTGAGGGAATTATGGCAATGTCTATCACACAGGCTTTCGTCATCCTACCAAGTCCATTTTCTCCAGGGTATAAATTGGCAAATATAGATTAATCCAAAGGACATAAGTGCCGTGACGGGAATCGAACCTTTGCCACGACCTTTTTTGCATTTCAAGTCAAGTGCTTAAACCATTCGACTACGACACCTCTTTCAATTTTTTACAGCGAATACTGGTAATGATAGTAATTAAACTCTCACATAATTCAACAAACCTTATACTGAACGTTCAGGATTACAAATAAATGACATCTGCCAAACGATTTAGTAGAAAATACATAGGGGCTGCGTACTGAGCATAGAAAGATAAGGAAATCAAGGTAGGTAGGCCCGACACCATGTTTTAACACAAGTCACTACGTGCAATTGAGAGTTGTGTTTTTTTAATTAAAGATGATTTTTTTTTTGTGTGTGTTTTTTTTTTTTTTTTTTTTTTTTTTTTTTTTTTTTTTTTGGGGGGGGGGGGGTTATTTTACTGGTTCAAACAATCAATTTACTGCAGGATAACCAATCTACAATGCATAATAGCCATGTTCTCTCGACATACGTTACCCATACCAGAGCTCGAGGTTTCGCAGTCAGGTACACGATCACACTTTCTGTTCTGTAATATTGTTACAGCCTTCAGTGAACACTGATATCAATGAATATAAGTGAAAATTCCCCTCAGAGGGAAAATTGCACAATATCACTTTCGAGTGCTTAAAATAGTTGTCTGTGCTGTGACCCCTGCGATGGGTCAAGAGCAAATTGCACGCGTCGACCACGTGCCATTCAGATCTTGTTTTCTTTATTAAAATGGTATATCCAGGAATCTATGGCAGAGGGGAGGGGGAGCGGGGAGTCCAGAAATGATGTGACAAGCAAACAACAACGGAGTTATCTATTCCATGCTTCTTATTTTCTCCTTCCTCTTATTTTCGTCTTCCCTTTTCTCTGTTTTTTTGTGGGTAGAGAGGGGGAGGGTGGGCACGTGCCCCCATGTTCCCTAACGGTTCCGCCGGTGGAACAGGTCAGAGAAATAGGTCACGCACGTAACATTCATTGGAAGTCATCAGTTCAGTAGGCCTATATAATTATCTTATGTGGGAAGAAGAAAGAAAGCATACGATCCGACTAAAAATCCCTTTTGAGAAATCATTGCGCAAAATTTAGATTACTAATGATCCATGTAATTATATCGCATGATCACAAATTTGATAAATCTTCCTTAGGCAATTACTTATACAAAGGCCTTGTAAAACAGCTTTTGAAATTTGCGAACAGTAAATTGCCACATTTCTCAAACTGAACATTATTTCTAAAGGCATTACAATTTACGGTATGGAAATAATCTCGTCATTACGCTCGTGTTACGATAATGAAGGCCTACTAACCTGTTACAACAACTATCAAATTATACAGAAGCTTATTCAACGGGGCGTTGTGGCGTGCGCCTGTAATGCAGCTAAAAATGGAAGTTAAAAACTGATTCAACCGAGGTCGCAGGTTCGAACCTGAGTCACGTCTTTCGGATGGTGACGTCAAAGGTCGGTCCCAAGATGTAAATAATCATATCTGATTGATACAATTCTTACACACATGATGGTGCAAAGTTAGAAATTAAAAAAGAAGACTATGTCAATATCAATATCATAACGCCACGAACATGATACATTAAGTGAGATAACTTAATGTTACATTCCAATTTGCAAAACACTTTATAAGGACTTCTATATGTTATAAATGCTACATAAAGTTAGATCATCCTTATTGATACTGTCATAAAAAAGACGAATGTGAGAACGTGATATTGAGTATTGAGGATGAAGCATTTTCTCGCCTGGAGATAAATATGATGCAGTATTGTAAACATGTGTCTTTATACAATTAATGGAAGAACATTATATTTCATAACAAGAAAATACAGAATGCCGATATGAAAAGTGAATACATTTCATTATTATCCGGGTTAAGAAATTTAGTCTAGATCAGTCACATGTATTATCTGTGATGATCTGTTTACCTTTTAGTTAATGAAAATATTAAAGAATTCATTGTAAGGAGACAAAAGTCCACTTGAATTCAGATGCTCCTGAACATGGAAGAAGGGATTAATTAATTATACCAAGAAGATAGGATTAGCTCCTTGATTATATTCGAAATCAAACAGATACTCCAAAAAATAAATATTCGCTCAACTTTAATTGTGTTTAAACGTAATGCATAACAATAGATGTTGTATGTTTTTGTTGTGGGTGTGTTTTCTTTGGCTTTTTGGGGAGGAGGGGGGGGGGGGGGAGGGGGGGGGGGGAGGGGTACAATTATTCACTGAATTTGAACTGTTTCACTATATACATACAAATATTCCACCTTGATAGTAATTAATCGACAGTTGGAAATATATTTTCAATTTTAGTAAAATTTTCAAAATGATCAGATGATGCAAAGTTTGATTAGAAAAAGTAAATAAATTTACATGTAGTATCTCCTATTTCCTTTTCTCTCAATGCCCCTGCCCCCACCCCACCCCCCCCCCCATAAAAAGGGAAGGGGGGGACACAAATTGCCTGAATATTATCCTGGAAACTAAACACGAAAGGCCTTGGGCTGGAAATCCTGAATTCTACCACACCTACTCAAGTTTACAGAAGTCTTTTCCCCCTGATTTCCCTGGGGAAAAACATATGAATGTCCTTCTACACACACACACATACAACAACAAGAAACGGGCAATTTTTCCCGCATTTTAGAAGTCAAGGCTAACCGCAGGAGGCGCGTCTGTAGCTCTGCACGATGACTCATCGTGAATCATCATCGAGCAATATTACCACCATCGGGCGAGATTGGTCATCAAGCTGGTATCCATAAATATAATCTACAATATGATCTATTGTCTGATTGACTTCTCTCTCTCTCTCTCTCTCTCTCTTTCCCCCAAATCGGACACACCCACCATTCAATAGGCCTGATAAAGTAAACATATTGGTAGAGTGAATGTAATTTTTTTTTGCGGGATCTAACCCAAGGCCAAGTTTACAATAACCGGGTATAGCCATTTAAAAATACACTGTCAAGTCCTTTGGGTTGAAGAGGTTTTTTGATAATTTTAGTCCTATGATTTGACATGCTAGAAATTTAATCTTTCATTGTTATTCGTGATTGTTTCTTGTTGCAACTCAATATAACTTGTTAATAGATGGAAATATATAGGTAGGATATAACACATGCAGTTCATAAATTTGGTTATAACTGTAACACAACAGAGCAACATAATGTTTATGCACGAGAGAGTTAGGCACACTTGATAGAGGCCTACAGTGATATCAAAAGTATATTTATCTTGGTATTAATTATGTGTTATCTAAGATTACGTATTCTATCAGCTTAATACATATATGATCCGGTATGCTACGCTGTTGCCTATCAAGTTGGAATAATTTTTGCCTTACCTCTTTCCAGCAGGAAATGTTTGTAACAATATGATTTATTCTAGATAGATGACGTTTTCAACAATGTTCCCAGAACTTTACTGATCAATCTCTACAACTCTTCCGATTGATCAATAAAGTTCTGAAAAAGATATAAACTTTATCCATCGAAAATGAATTAGTATTGTAACAATCATTTCATGAAAAAAGGTGAAGAAAACTTATTCCAACTTTAAAGAAAACAGTGTACAATCTTACTATTATTACTCTTTAGACCATTATCCTTCTTAATAGATCTAATTCTGCTCCTAATTGAAGACTGACATCAGGTACATCGAACAGAATGAAATATGTAAGACACTTTACACGTTACCAACCATACTAACTGCTGATGTTTTTTTTAGAAAATAATGAATAACAAAACTTGTCTAAATTCTATGGTGATGATGTATTTTCTTGATATAGAGTGCTCATATGTAAATTTCAATTGTAATCTAAATAAGTATATGGGATCAAGAGCCATTAATGAGTAATCCCCGTCCCCTTTAAACATTTCATATGTATTTTTAGTGTATGTTGTATTTATTTTGTAATTAATATGTTGTATTATGTTGTATGTATGTTATTTGATATTGTCTGTTTTACGTAAACACGGCCCTACGGAGGAACAGTCTATGGACTGAGGTAGGCATCCGTGCTTAATAAATGAATGAAATTAAATGAGATGTTCGTCTACAGTTGAAATAACTGCTTTGTTGAAAAAAATTGAATACAAAATACAATAATAATTATTATATACCCTATTGAAAAGAAAGAGAATACAATATAATATAATATGCGCTATACAAGAACTGAACTATTATTATTATTATTAATATACAATACGCAATAAGATATGTTTGCACCATGCAAATATTGATTTTTCCGAAACTTTTGCTAGACTGCTTGTAATCACAGGTCCATGTCTATTGAGTCGATTTATACAACAAATGGTAGGTTGTGTGTATATGATGCAAAGAAAATTTTGCCGAAACATAATTATTATACGAGCTGGTTGTCTGTGAAAGCTTTTAATCCCAGGTCTATGAGTCTATTGCAACAAGTGGTATGTTTGCAAGAGGTGTACAATATAATGCAGATGATGGTTAATTAACACAAAACAGCAATGTAATTTTCTAACAGTGTTTCGGTTTATTTGCACCACTATTCATCTAGCAACAAAGACAAAAATATAGGCAGTATTTTTTGCAAACATCTGTTCTAAAATAAATAAAATTATATGCAGAAATGAATATTTTTCCATCCATGCACATGATGAAAAGACAATTTTGCCGAAACATAATTATTATACGAGCTGGTTGTCTGTGAGAGCTTTTAATCCAAGGTCCATGAGTCTATTACAACAACTGGTAGGTTTGCAAGAGGTGTACAATATAATACAGATGATGGTTAATTAACACAAAACAGCAATGAAATATTCTAACAGTGTTTCGGTTCATTTTGAACCAAAATTTATCTAGTAACAAAAGAAATCATAGGTAGCAGCTGATAGGTAGTATGCTTTGCGAATATGTTTTGGTGAACAAATTAAAAAAAATGTTATGCAGAACTGAATGAAGCATTAGCGCAGCTGCATTGCTATTTCGTCTGAACAAACATTGTAAAGAGAATTGAATGTTTAAACAACAAAAAACAATTCATTTATTCATCTATTCATCATTCATTTGGAAAACTGACATACATCAGGATAAAACAATACATTCGAATACAAAATGAAAGAAAAAATAAATGAAAAGGTGTTAAATGGGTACCCATGCAGTATAGGATGTGACCGTCATTGCTGGTCAAACAGTTTTTGAGCGTCAAGACAGGCCTGGCAAGACATAGTATTGAATCCAATGACCAGGGTAATAGTATATCTGTACAGCGCTTAGAGCTATATAAAAGTGGCATATTATTATTATTACTACAAAAAGAAAAAATTATTGACTGAAAATACTGACTACGCCAAAAAGGTTGAATGCCTGAGTATGGAAACAGCTAACTAAATGACCATAATGACCCGCAGGTCTTCCTCCGCGACCATGCTAGCGCAACCAGGGTATAAATTATTGATACGTACATGTATTATAAAATACATGTTTAATATTATGAAACCAAATAAGAACTATGTATAGCTTTTGGGATGCTGGTTGATGAATAATAACAAAAAGAAACATCTTTCTTCAGCTCTGATATCGCCACAGTAATTGAAAACTAGGTTACAATATATAAATGTGGTTTAACTTTGGAAGTTCATTCTGATCTCAGTTACACATTACATATCATATCATACACTGTTTACGTAAGAGCAAAGACAAATTTATACATTACCAGTAGTATGAATGTAAGTTGCGGCCAGATATAGATATTGACAACTTGAATACAATAGAAGATTTCGTACAAATATGGTTAAGAGCATGGAATCGAAAATACATTAAAGGAAACTACGATGTTGGTTAAATAATTAGTTACATAAGCTTATAGGTAGATGATCAACCGGTTTCCCAGGCCTCTTTTTCCTCCTCTTTTCCTGCGGCCAGATATAGATATTAACAACTTGATTACAATAAAATATTTCGTACACATATGGTTAACACCACCTGCCATGACCACATCATACAATATTTGATTTTCCAAGAATGTTAAATAGTAATGTGAGCAAATAGTGTGATGAAAACAAACTTCAAAAATATTACGAGCTATACAAATACATATACACACATAGTGAATAAAACAATAGTCTCTTACGACTTGAAGTAAAACTGTCCTTTCTATAATATTACTACATGTATTTATATGAGGTTGTATTTAGTTTCATAATAGTTTGGGGCATTTTGAGTAAATTTGAAGCTATAATTATGCAGTATGAGGTATATGCTGCATTATAATGCCAAAATCATCGCGGAGGAAAAAATAATCATCAATGCAAATCAAGATGGTTCATGTTATCCTTAAGCAAAGTCATAGTGGAGTAAATGTGTCATTGAGACGAGAAGAATCATGTTACTCTACAATGATAAGTTAATTCACAGGCCCTATAAACACGACGTCCTCTAACTATACATAACCTACCACTGCCAAGGAAACATGAATGAAATTTTCCTTTATGTAGTTTCGATCGTAGTAATATTGGTACGGTACAATGTCAATGTGCCTCAGCTGCTACGTCTCTTATAAAACACAGTTAACAACTAAATTATTCATATCCCTTGTAAATGTTTTGCTTTTTGTGTTATTTGTAACTCAAGAATGAAAGATGGACTGGTTGAATTAGTGCATTTGTTAAAAACTTTTAGATGTAAGCTTAAATATGACACATCCTCAAGAAACATAGCTCGGGACTAATCAAGTTTTCAAATAATCGAAAAATTACAAAACTTGTAAAGGTATGTATGAATGATTTAGTTGGTAACTGTATATCTATTGAGTTTTGGTTCCAAAGCTAAAACATTTTAATAATTATATTCTTTAATTTTTTAACAATGTCTAGCTTTACTGCGACTCTCATTCCTGTACAAGCTTAAGGTCAATAATAATCTGTCTATGGCTCCAAATAAAAATATTATAAGCATGCTGCTGACAACAGCACGGCTGTCATCGGCCTATCGTTGGCCTATTGAATGACCACAATGCCCTTGTGTCTTAGGCCTGTTATGTGTTCAAATCGTGCTGTTATGTCTGTTTGTATAATAAATATATCTATTGATTTCGGTTCACCTCACACTGAGCCTTTCATTCATAATTACAGAGAAGCTTGACGTCAACTTAAATCGGTCTATGATTCCAAATAAAAGAAACAGGGCTGCTGTCAACCATGATGACTACAGCACTGTTAATCGGCCTATTTTATAGGCCTACAATATAACGTGTTTTAGGTTTGTTATACTTATGCGTTCAAATCATGCTGGTATCATTGTGTATTAAATCTTGTACATACAAAGGTTAAAATAGATTTCACGCTCGAGTGGAGGGTTAGCACCGAGATACCATTACCTTGATGAGAATGGAACACTGCCGTACACAGACACCATTTGGATTTAATTCTGCAAGATATAGCAACTATATTCATGTATGTATGTATGTATTACATTGAAGGCTAGGATAGGTGTTGGTATTAGAGAGGTGAGAATGGTGAAATTGAATAAGGCTTGACTTGTCAGTACTAAAGAGGTGAATATTAATTCTTTTACATATTTTTTAAATAAAAATACATAACAGAATTCCTTTTTCATACTCTATCAATAAACTTAACTATACAAGTGATTTGTCTGATAATCATGATAGTAGAAAAACAAACAAGTCATTTATAACATAATGCATATTTTCTTGTCATTCATTGTATAAAGTATAGTGGAGGGACTACAGTAAAGCAAGGCTTGTTGTGGATAGGCCAGGTGAATAAATGATTTGGTACACAATGTATATTCAAAAGCTGCCAATGCTTATTGTAAATGTTCAAGTGTTTAAATATCTTGGTTAGAATCATGGCCACAGATTTGGTATTGTTCCACTTATTTTATACAGCATAAAACAATTTCTGGTTCAGTATTTAGCTCACAAACGCTTTGCACTCGAAAGTAATATTTTCGATTATTTCTGGTCAGTAACCATTTCGCTATCCCACGCCTTAAACAGAAAGAGTTCAAATATTTATGCAAATATGGTTACTCAAATCATATGATTAAATTAAAATCATACATTTTCATTAGGCAATGTAACCAGCAAAATGAAAACTGTAAAAATGTATATCGTAGATAGAATCATAAGTAATACGATATTTTAATGGACCTGGGTGGAACCATTAGGAATACTACCCCGAGTAAATTAACGTGTTTAAACAGAAATATATTATGGACATAATAATCTCAAAATACAAGATACCTTTATGTCGGAGACTGTGGGTCTTAGAATGAACTATGCACAGAAAATACAGATCAAAATATTTAAATGGTTGTGGAATCAACAGAAAAAAATAGCTCTTGGAAACATAAAACGCGTTTTTAAATGTGCATGTATAACTTATAAAAAATATTTGTATAAGAGTGGTAATATTGCATAATAATATTGCTTAACAAAAGTTGAACAATGTAACAAAGCATTGTGGTGTTTTTTTTTAGCTGCAATACCGGGCTGCAATATGATATTAGAAGTTGCACAAAAGCCCCATAATGAATATTGATTCCTGTTAACCTATGGGCGATAACTAAAAAGCTTGAAAATGTATGATACAAAATTAATGAATAATAATTATCATGGACAATTTTCAAAGGTAATTTTGAAGGGGAAAGTGGCAATGAATCATCTTTCACATTACCCTTTTCATTTATAGATCAAATTATCAAAACAATATTGTCACAATCATTTCATGATAAGAGGTGAAGAAAACTTTTTCCAACTTTAAAGACAACAGTGTACAATCTTACAATATTATTGCTCTTTAGACCATTTTCCTTCTTAATAAATCTATTTCTGCTTCTGATTGAAGACTGACATCAGGGGGGTGTTTCACAAAACTTGTCATCAGTGACAAATGACAGTTTTTGTTATAAGCTACTGAAATCCTTGCTTCTGATTGGTCATCAGCAGATTTGTCACTGACTTTTGTCATTTGTCATTGAAAAAAGGCTTTGTGAAACACCCCCCAGGTATATCGAACAGAATCAAATTGTATGAAGACACTGAGTTCACAATCATACTAACTGGTGATGTTTTTAGAAATGAATTTAAAAAACTTTTTTAAATTCCATGGTGATGTTTTTCTTGATATAGAGTGCTCATATGTGAATTTCAAACGTAATCAAAAGAAGTATATGGAATCAAGAGCCATTAATGAGTAATCCCCGTCCCTTTAAAACATTTCATATATGTATTATTATTGTCTGTTGTATTTATTTTGTAATTAATATGTTGTATGTAAGTTATTTTTATATTGTCTGTTTTACGTAAGCACGGCCCTACGGGGGAACAGTCCATGGGCTGAGGTAGGCCTCCGTGCTTAAATCAAAAAAATGAAATGAAATGAAATGTTCGTCTACAGTTGAAAGAATTTCTTTGTTAGAAAAAAAAATTGAATAAAAATTACAAACCTAATTATTATATACCCTATTGGAAAGAAAGAGAAAATAATATACAATACGCAAAAACGATATGTTTGCATCCATGCATATCTTGATGAAAAGAAACTTTTGCCGAAACATAATTATGATAGAAGCTGCTAGACAGCTTGTAATCACAGGTCCACGAGTCTATTACAACAAACGGTAGGTTTGCTAGCAAGACGTGTACAATATAATGCAGATGATGGTTAAACATGTGACAGCAATGTGTTTCGGTTTATTTGCGCCACTATTTATCTAACAACAAAAGAAAAAATAAATGCAGTATGTTTTACGAACATTGTGTTCTAAAAAATATGAAAATGTTATGCAGAACTGACTGATGAAGCATTAGCGCAGCTGCATTGCTATTTTGTCTGAACAAACATTGTGAAGAGAATTGAATGTTTTCGTTTAAAACTAATTCATTTATTCATCATTTATTTGGCAAACTGACATTTATCAGATAAAACAATACTTTCAAATACAAAGTGAAAGAAAAAAAGAAATTAAAACACTGGCTACATGCATGTTCAAATGGTGTTAAATGGGTACCCGGTAGGATGCGACTGTCATTTTTGGTCAAACAGTTTTTGAGCGTCAAGTAACGCCTGTCGCCTGGCAAGTATTGAATTCAATGACCGGCGTAATAGTATATCTGTAAAGCGCTTAGAGCTACATAAAAGTGGAATATTATTATTATTACTACAAAGAAAAAAGTATTGACTGAAAATACTGACTGCGCTATATAGCTTGGTTGCCTGAGTATGGAAACAGCTAACTAAATGACCCGCAGGTCTTCCTCCGCGACCATGCTGGCGCAACCAGGGTAAAAATTATTATTGATACGTACATCAAATACATGTATACAATTATGAAACAAATCAGACCTATGTATAGCTTTTGGGGTGCTGGTTGATGAATAATAACAAAAAGAAACATCTTTCTTCAGTACTGATATCGCCAGAGTAATTGAAAACTAGGTTACGATATGTAAATGTGGTTTAACTTAGGAAGTTAATTTTGATCTTATTAATACGCATAACTCAACATAACATACAGTATAAATAAGATCAAAGACCAACTTTAACATTGTAAGAACTATGAATGTAAATTGCGGCCATTATATAGATAATTATTGACAACTTGAATACAATAAAAGATTTCGTACAAATATGGTTAAGAGAATTGAATGAAAAATACATTACAGGAAATTACGAAGTTGTTGGTCAATTAAAAAGTTACATAAGCCTATAGGTAGATGATCAATCGGTTTCCCAGGCCTCTTTTTCCTCCTCTTTTCCTGCGGCCAGATATAGATTTTAACAACTTAAATACAATAAAAGATTTCGTACAAAATTAATATGGTTAACACCACCTGCCATTACCACATCGTACAATATTTGATTTTCCAAGAAATTTAAATATAAATGTTAGCAAACAGTATGGTGAAAACAAACTTCAAAAATATTACGAGCTACACAAATACATATACACACACATAGTGAATAAAACAATAGTCTCTTATGACTGTAAAACTGTCCTTTCTATATTACTACATGTATTTGTATGAGGTTGTATATAGTTGTATAATACTTTGGGGGCATTTTGAGAAATGTTGAAACTATATGCAGTATGAGGTATATGCTGCATTAAAATGTCAAAGTCCTTGCGGAAGAAAAAATAATCATCAATTCAAATCAAGGTGGTTCATGCTGTTCTTGAGCGTAGTCATAATGGAGTCAATGTGTCACTGAGACGAGAAGAATCATATTACTCCGTAATGATAAGTTAATTCACAGGACCTATCAACACGAAGTCCTCTAACTATACATAACCTACTACTGCCAAGGAAAGATGAATGAAATTTTCCATAATTTAGTTTCGATCGTAGTAATATTGTTTTAGTACAACGTGCCCCAGCTGCTACATGTACGTCTCTTTATAAAATACAGTATTAATATACCCCTTGTAAATTTAATGTTTTTGTGTTTTTGCAACTCTAGAATGAAAGATGGACTGGTTGAATTAGGGCCTTTGTTTATAACTTTAGATGTAAGCTTTAATATGTCACACCCTCATGAAACATAGTTCGGGACAAATGAAGTTGTCAAATAATCGAACAATTACAAAACTTGGTAAAGGTATGTATGAATAATTTAGTTGGTAACTGTATATCTATTGAGTTTTGGTTCCAAAGCTAAAACATTTTAATAATTATATTCTTTAATTTTGTTAACAATGTCTAGCTTTACTGCGACTCTCATTCCTGTACAAGCTTGAGGTCAATAATAATCTGTCTATGGCTCCAAATACAAATATTATAGGCAGGCTGCTGACAACAGCACGGCTGGCATCGGCCTATCGTTGGCATATACTGTCCACAATGCCCTTGTGTTTTAGGCTTGTTGTGTGTTCAAATCATGCTGTTAATATGTCTGTTTGTAAAATATATCTATTGATTTTGGTTCAGCTCACACTGAGACTCCCATTCATAATTACAGACAAGCTTGAAGTCAACTTTAATCGGTCTATAATTCCAAATAATATCTAGCAACAAAATTAAAAAATATAGGCAGTATTTTTTGTGAACATGTGTTCTAAAAAAATGATATGCAGAAATGAATGAGGCAGCAGCTGTATTGCTATTTTGTCTTAACAAATATTGTTAAAAAAATTGAACTAAAAAAAAAAAAGAAAAAAAAATCATTTATTCATCTATTCATCATTTATTTGGCAAACTGACATACATCAGATAAAACAATACTTTCAAATAGAAAATGAAAGAAAAAATTAATGAAAACACTGGCTACATGCATGTACAAAAGGTGTTAAATAGGTACCCGGTATAGGATGCGACTGTCATTGTTGGTCAAACAGTTTTTGAGCGTCAACTAACGCCTGGCAAGTATCCAATCCAATGACCGGCGTAATAGTATATCTGTAAAGCGATTAGAGCTATATAAAAGTGGAATATTATTATTATTACTACAAAAAGAAAAAAAGAATTGACTGAAAATACTGACTGCGCTATATAGCTTGGTTGTCTGAGTATGGAAACAGCTAACTAAATGACCCGCAGGTCTTCCTCCGCGACCATGCTAGTGCAACCAGGGTAGAAATTATTGATACGTACACGTATTATAAAATACATGTATAAAATTATGAAACCAAATCAGATCTATGTATAGCTTTTGGGATGCCGGTTAATGAATAATAACAAAAATAAACATCTTCCTTCAGTAAAGATGTCGCTAGAGTAATTGAAAACTAGGTTACAATATGTAAATGTTGCTTAACCTAGGAAGTCAATTTTGAGCTTATTTACACATCACTCAACATATTCACCGTATCAACGTAAGAGCAAAGACAAAAGTTAAACATATTCAGAAGTATGAATGTAATTTGCGGCCAGATATAGATATTGACAACTTGAATACAAAAAAGATTTCGCACAAATATGGTTAAAATGGAATTGAAAATACATTAGAGGAAATTACGATGTTGGTTAACTAAAAAGTTACATAAGCTTATAGGTAGATGATCAACCGGTTTCCCAGGCCTCTTTTTCCTCCTCCTTTCCTGCGGCCAGATATAGATATTAACAACTTGAATACAATAACAGATCTTGTACAAATATGGTTAACACCAACTGCCATGACCACATTGTACAATATTTGATTTTCCAAGAAGGGCAAATAGTAATGTTAGCGAATAGTATATGGTCACAGCAAACTACAAAAATATCACGAGCTACAAACATATAGAAACACACACACACAGTGAATAAAACAATAAATCTCTTATGACTTGAAGTAAAACTGTGCTTTCTATGAATTACTACATGTATTTATAATAAGGTTGTATATAGTTTTATAATAGTGGGGCATTTTGAGAAATGTTGAAGCTATATGCAATATGAGGTATGCTGCATTATAATGTCAAAATCATCGCGGAGGAAAAAATAATTATCAATGAAAATCAAGGTGGTTCATGCTGTTCTTGAGCGTAGTCACAATGGAGTAAATGTGTCATTGAGACGAGGAGAATCATATTACTCTACAATGATAAGTTCGAGGCCCTATCAAAACGATGTCCTCTAACTATGCATAACCTACCACTGCCAAGGAAACATGAATGAAATTTTCCTTTATGTAGTTTCGATCGTAGTAATATTGGTACGGTACAATGTGCCTCAGCTGCTACGTCTGTTTGTAAAACACAGTTAACAAGTAAATTATTCATATCCCTTGTAAATGTATTGCTTTTTGTGTTATTTGTAACTCAAGAATGAAAGATGGACTGGTTGAATTAGGGCCTTTGTTAAATACCTTTAGATGTAAGCTTTAATATTTCACATCCTCAAGAAACATAGCTCGGGACTTATCAAGTTTTTAAATAATTACAAAATTACAAAACTTGGTGAAGGTATGTATAAATAATTTAGTGGGTAACTGTATATCTATTGAGATTTGGTTCCAAAGCTAAAACATTTTAATATTTTCTAATCAATGTCTAGCTTTACTGCGACTCTCATTCCTGTACAAGCTTGAGGTCAATAATAATCTGTCTATGGCTACAAATAAAAATATTATAAGCATGCTGCTGACAACAGCACGGCTGTCATCGGCCTATCGTTGGCCTATACTGTCCACAATGCTCTTGTGTTTTAGGCCTGTTATCGGGCTGTTATAGTTACCTGTAGTTACCTGTCTTCACGGGCTCTAATTTAAGACGTATAATGCCCAGCTTCTTTCATTCAAAATCCACTGCATGTGATATCGTGTCATAATTTGCAGATATCAATCCTAATATGGAATGTAGATATCTTTGCTGTCTGCTTAATACTTAAGTCTTACATGTAATTAATAGTGTCATACATGTTCTTAATAGTCATACTTGTTGTACTTCGCTGAATATCTGTTCGTATAATGTATTTATTGATTACGGTTCAGCTCAAACTGAGACTGTCATTCATAATTACAGACAAGCTTGCATCAACTTTAATCGGTCTATGATTCCAAATAAAAGAAACTAGGCTACTGACAACCACCATGACTACAGCACTGTAATCGGCCTATTTTATTTTGCCTACAAGTGTGTTTTAGGTCTGTTATATGCGTTCAAATCATGCTGGTATCAATGTGATATCGTTTACGTATATCAGGTTAAAATAGATTTCACGCACGAGGGGCGGGTTATAATAGGATACCATTACCTTGATGAGAATGGAACACAATATGTTTCGCCATGCACAGACACGATTTGGATTTAATTCTGCACTCCATAGCAGCTATATTCATGTATGCATGTATGGGTCCCGCATGTATAACATTGAAGGCAAGGCTAGGTGTTGTTATTGGAGAGATGAGGATGGTGAAATTGAATAAGGCTTGACTTGTCAGCGCTTGTAGAGGTAAATTCTCTTTTCGTATTTCAGGTTCATATTTTTTGTTCTTTCACATATTTGTTAAACAATAATACATTACAGAATTCCATTATTATATTTCATAAATAACCTAAACTATACATAATTATAATTTGTCTTAAAATAGTGGAGTATAATCATGATAATAGTAAAACATGCAAGTCAATTATAACATAATGCATATTTTCTTGTCATTCATTGTATAAAGTATAGTGGAGGGCCTACAGTAAAGCAAGGCTTGTTGTGGATAGGCCAGGTGAATAAATGATTTGGTACACAATGTATATTCAAAAGCTGCCAATGATTATTGTAAATGTTCAAGTGTTTAAATATCTTGGTTAGAATCATGGCCACAGATTTAAAGTATTTTCAACTTATTTTCTACAGCATAAAACAATTTCTGATTCAGTATTTAGCTCACAAACGCCTTGAACTCAAAAATAATATTTTTCGATTATTTCTGGTCAGTAACCATTTCGCTATCCCACGCCTTTAAAATATAATGAAATTTATTTTTTTCTGCCAATATGGTTACTCATACCTATTCATTAGACAATGTAACCAGCAAAATGAATAACAGTAATATGATATTAGAAGTTGCACAAAAGCCCCATAATGAATATTGATTCCTGTTAACCTATGGGCGATAACTAAAAAGCTTGAAAATGTATGATACAAATGAATAATAATTATCATGGACAATTTTCAAAGGTAATTTTGAAGGAGAAAGTGGCAATGAATCTTCTTTCATATTACACTTTTCATTTATAGAACAAAACAAGAGATTTTTACAGGCTTACAAATACTTCATTTTAGAGTTAAGACATCCCATTAAACAAACATGATCTGGACCAACAAGAAATTATTTTTATTTCGATAAAACAAGACCAATCACATTCCACTTATTAATAAGATTTAGTTGTTGAAGACAATAATGAAGATATTATGATTCTGACATTCATAAAAAGCAGTGTGAATAGTGCATTCATTCGAAATTCTAATTTCATTCACAATCTATACAATTAAAACATAGTGACAAAAAATGTGAAGTACCATTCACAGCATAATTATTACAGAATTATTCCTAACAATACAATTTATTCATGATAACACTATTATATCCCTGTGACATTTTGAGCAAGTTATGAATAAAATGATACTAGACTGCAATATGAAGCGGTGACAGGAGAAATATACAATTCGATGACATGAATGTGTCATGTGTCATTTTTTATATCAGTTATATCAGCCTCTTTTGTGTGAATTTATTTCAATTATAGGACATTAAACCTTCGTAATCAAAAGGGGATATTATCGTAATGATCTGTTTATCAAAAGTACATTTTCTATGTCTCTCTTATTTAAATAACGTTATATTGAATGAAAAAATATGTGACAAAATTGAGAGGAGTGTCAAAAGTGTCTCCCTGTCTCACCACTGTTCGATACCGGATATGAGATTTTAGCTTAATTAACAAAAAAAGTAAAAACCTTCCAATAATTATTGACCCAAAACCGTATCCCCATCATGATGAAAGTACAGAGTACAGATCAAATTTGCAAAGAATGACAAAATCACATTCAAAATAATGATTTACATCACATTTTAAACAATGATTTACATATTTGTATACCTCATCGCCTAACAAATAATGCGAAATAGTTCTTACAATGAGAAAGTGACCTTCAAAATTAAAATTATGAATGAAATCTCTTACCTCATCATTCTAATTGAGCTGATGACGAACGTATGCAGGTTTGCGATGCTAGTTTGTTTAACGAAGTAAATGGTACAAATGCAATGAAGAACATAGATCCAGACCATTCATTGCTCTTTGAACCATTAATTCGTCAACTACAAAGACTTTTATTGCAAACACAGGCGATGAATAAACACCAATCAGTCTTCCCATCTAATGGCATGCACCCAGCATCAAGTCACGCGGTTGAACGGTCTGGTGTGAGATGCGACGCCGAACGTTCGGGCGGACATATCCAAGGCATACACGGTGACAAAAATAATAATTCTCGGCGCTCGAATTGGGATGGTGGAAATGAAAATCGGAGTATGGAGGAACGTGGATAAACGTTCTTTTTGCTTAGGAAGATGCAGCTAATTCAATTAGTAGTATTTAATTAGATAGATACCTAGGAAATAGTAATTAAAAGTGGTTATAGACATATAGACTTGATTCAAATTCAATTTTATTTCATAGGCATTTTTTTTTTAATCAATAGGCCTAAATTGTTATCATTTAAATAATGTATCGCTATAATACTCTCTCGTTTGATATTTTGTTTTGTATTCATTATTTACATTTCTATGAGCGTCATATTTGACCATGTAACTCTGGTAACAATACTTTATTTTCATGCAACACCCAGGCAATATACGGTGAGTGCAGCTAGCTCCACGTACCCTACACGACTGCGTGTTCAGAGACCGCGTCTCCCCCGCTATCGTACACTGGCTTAGGCCGATAACGCCCTATGCCATGGTGACTTTCATGGTTACTATGTTCCGAGAAGCACCTCATTATTTTAAGATAATGGAAATTATTGGAAGTGAGATGTCAATTGGCATGAATAGAAAAGAAAAATAAATACATCTGTTTTATAGAAAATGCAGTGATCATATAGCGATCATATATCTTCAAAGACGATGAGATAACTTTGACGGATATACAAGTCATGATTGTATTTAATAGCTCCCAGGCATTTTCAAAAGGCGATTCGCCAACTCCGGGCCGACTAAAAATATAGAAATATCTCTACAGGAGGCGTTAATCGCCGATTTATCTTCGTTCAACAAAGGTTTCATTAAATGCATACTTGTTTATTATTCAGTAATATTCTCAAGTAGAAGTATGAATACAAAAAAATAACAAGGAAATATTTGTTCAGGCCAATGGGCCTACAGCGAGTGTCGTCGCCTGAGTTTCGGGCATGCAGGCGGATGTGAAAACCAGGCAACTGAGAGCTGAATACAACGTAGCTCACATAGGAAGTAGCCTTATGGGTTGGGCTGCAATGAACATCATGTTCCGTTGCTTCGTCGGAGCCGTGACTTACGCCTTAAATCATTATAATATTGGTGGATTAAGGGACCGTTATTCACGGCTATTTTGTCAAAATATCCCAAGCTTCGTATGAAGTTTAGCATATTTCACATTAGCATGTTTAATATTATGCAGGAAAAGAAAATCCTTAACCACATCTCTCATCGTGATTAATATAGCAGAAATGAAATCGAAAGTGGAACTCTTTCCTGCCTTGACCAAGCTTAGTTTCAAGATGATTATAGACTCTAAGCAATGTATATGCATTGGCTAAATTTGGAATATTTCTTGACCACATCTTTTTTTAGTACATCTTGCACAATCGTCTTTTCAATATATCGGGGAAGTAAAACTATTCAGTTGCAATAAAGCGAAATGGTTGGCCGTGGGTTTGTTACTTACTGAGATGTCTGTTAACCCATAACATAATATAATGATACTCATCATGCTGTGCAATTATAACTAGACTTAATTCTCACTGCCAAGATTCCAATTATTTTTTTTAAACAGAGAAAAGCACTGTAACTAAGTATTTTTTGTTAAATGATTGTTCTATAAGTTTTATTTATAAATGAAAATAAGACCCCCCCCCCCAAAAAAAAAAAAAAAAAAAAAAAAAAAAAAATGATGATGATGATGAAATATGACTACAGATAGGATATCTAATTTTGAGTTTTCCTACTTTTAATTCCTCTCTTACATGACTTGTGGTTTAGTTATTTATACGTTTAAGTAGAAAACTAGGCAAACAGTTATAATCATTTTTGGAATTCAACAAGGTCAACATTTTATACGATTGCAATAATAATTATATAGTATGTTTTCATGCAGGATTTTTCCTATTAAAAAAAAGAACTAATTTTTTCCAATTGGCAAAATCATGAAAAAGCAAAAAATGAACTCGTATTTGTTTTGTATTTATGTATTTTTTTTGGGGGGAAGGGGCGATGCGGGGGTATTTCTCTTAGTGTTAGTTTGTCCTAAATGCTTTGAATTTGTATCTGCTTAACGATAATATACCACAGATTTCAAATCTATAAATAAAATTCTACGTTATTTAGACACATGTGTTTTAAAACTACATGTAATCGTGCCATACCATTAAGTCAGACAATAGCACGAACACTTTATAGCAAAGCTTTTTTTTTTCTTCAAATCTTTGTTAACTTGCTCAATTCTCAGCATGAAAATAAGTGTCGCTAAGAAAGTACCAAAACTTTATCCTTCCAAAACAAAATTAGGGGAAAATGTGATCGGTTTCGTAACTCTGTTGAGCCAAGGATGTTGTTGGACTGGATTTCCATATTTGTAATGATTTAAAGATTATAGACAAAAAGTACAGGGTGCATTAATGCTTTCACCTCTCCATACGTTGAGTAACAGAATGTTACGTATACATTTTATTCATGTCTCACAGTAACGTGAATGAGTCTAAAATATATTTTATGAATTACTTGATCACTTTTTATTTATTTTTTTATTAAAAAAATCGTTAACACTAAAATAAAGTGTGGATTTAAATAACCGAGGACCGATGTTTCTAGATACAAATTTGAGTTCCTATGTAGGATACATGTGTAGCTGCTGTACAGATAAACGTGGATACCTCAATAAACTTAAGGGACATTTCAAATGAAATATTTAGTGTGACTCCCGATTCATTATACCGTTTGCAGATAGAACTGACGTAGTTCCACTGATTATGAAATAATCATAAAATGATCATTTGGATTGATAGTTTGCAAAGATGGTACTAAAGAGAGATGTGCAGGTTGGATAAATAACTAATAGGTTATCTCGATAAATATAAATGGTGCAATTTATAATCAAGCAACGTTGTTTCATTAATATAATAACAAAAGCATTTGTTCACAGTGTAGATCGTTATCCAGTTTAACATTAAAGGCAATTACAGGAGTAATCATGAGACTACGAATGCTGTAATTCTCGTTAAAAAAAAAGAAGTTCCAGGAAATTATAATTATTGAGGGTATGTCAATATCACCATCATCAAAATTTGTATTTTCAATTACCTATCCGTTCTGCTTGATAAATGATTTAATCTTTTTCAGGAGTTTTGTCTGGGGCTGTCGTATTATCAAGCAATCTGCTTGCAATGACAGTCCTTCTTCCGCAAATAATTTTATAATGTTTTATAATGTTTGAGGAAATTTAGTATTAATGACAGTTTATTATTTCGTTTTTTGAAAATAATGATTTTGATATATATATATATATATATATTTGCTTATTTATGATTCATTGTCAGAGAAAAACTTATTGTACTTCATATTATTATCGGTTATCGAAAAACTGTGTACTTATACATGAATGCAGAAGAAAATCATATCAAATCAAAATCAAATACGATTAGCTTAAACAAAAATTCAGTGTCACCATTGTAACTTATTTCGTAATAAAAGTTATAATCAAGTATACAATATGTGGCATTGCTATTAAGTCAATGCTTCCGGTGCACTCAGTGACAGTGTCGCTAATTATTTTAGATTTCGTACACTTCATTCACATTTGTGGTAGGTGAACAAAGTTAGAGCAAATGCAGGCTTGGCTATAATGGTCAGGTAAATAATCTCTTAACAAAATTTGAATTTTCTTGTTATAATCATATACTCCATCCCTTTTCCATCAATCAATGATTAATTGAAAAAGAGTGATAGTACCATTTAACATTGGATCATAAAGTGGTACATTCAATTGCAATTTAGTTAGCCTAAATATTCCATTAAATCGATGATTTTATCAAAAGTAAATTAGTAAGAGTAACGTTAAAATACATTTATAACTTATTGTTACAGCTAGTATTCACGGTGAGTTCATAAGATGGTGACTAGTAATATTTTTGAAAACATACTAGATAAAATCACCAGCATTATAGCTAAAATGTGACGGAATTTCTGTGAAAAGTCATTCATGATCTCGTACGCATAGATTTCCACATTTTCTCGTTGCATAAGACCATCTTGGAAAGTATTCTTGTATAATCTTTTATCAACACAATTCAAGTTATTACACAAGCTTATTTTTCCCAAGTGGAATACATAATAACGCCTTTAACATGTTCAGTATTATGAAAAGCAGTGATATAATTATATTTCCATATCTTTCAATCTTTAATACCTATGAATCTTAAATTTAACCCCAAAACCCAAAATGGAATGCCTTATGAATTCAATATAAATTTCGCACATTATATTAATTTTATAACACACTGCTAATACGTCAATTTTATTTATATATGGAAAGGGTTGTACTTATAGTTTAGATAGAAGTTTTGACTAGATAAGAAATCATTTATTAATATTGGTTAGAACTTCAAGCCGGTTTGAATGAAAATACATATATCTAATGTCCACAGCTCTAACTGCATGTCAAACGTACCATGAAAAAACATGCGATATAAATAAAACAAACATCTTTCTTTTTTTTCTTTTTCTTCTGCTGCTTCTAATTTTTTCGCCTCTACAGTCTTCTCATATTTTAACATAATTTAGATAGCCTAGGTGTTAGGATTGTTTTGTGAAACTATATAATTATATAACTGTAATTGTAGCAGAAAAAACGGTTACAACAATTAAACAGAATTATGAAAGTCACAATTTCTTTAACAAATATTACACTAACTTCAGTGGTATCAAGACTGTATAGCCCAATGCATTTATGGAGACGTGTTTGGGGTGTTTTTTAAAAGCAACCATTCAGCACCATCTTCACTAAGTAGTATAAAAATACGACAGAACTGAAGAGCTAAATACACACAAATTCAGGTTTTAAGCCGGGGTTTTAAGATAAGAAAGGAAACACTTTTCAATAAGCAATGATTTATAAAAACAAAAATATATAAATGGAAAGAATTACATACCCCATTCAGGTGACGGCACTTTGACAGGTTTTCCTCATAACTAAACAGCAACCATCCGCCAAAGAGCACAGTCGCATAGCTTCTGCCAAATACGCTGCACAACGCCTAGTAGGTAGTCTTATGGGTTGACATACCAACACGGACACGTGTGTGATTACGCAAAGGGGGAATTCCCTAAATATTTCGCGCCTTTTTTCTCAAACGCTGATTGGTCAATACTGTTTCCATGCAGGGTACGTGATCGATCTCATTGGCTTAAAGGCCTTGACAACTGTCCACCAATCAGAGGCACTCTGATGGTGAGACCATGATTAGTCTCACTGATTTGCAAGGGTGACACCACCCCATAGTAAATTATTTGGCGGGAAACACACCTTCGTGGCACATTTCTTCCGAGGAATGTAGCCGATATTTCTTTGATTATTGTTTTCGTATAGTAATAGAGCATTTAAGCGGGAATTTTGGGATAAGGTTCCATAGAATGCTTTGAAGCCTCGATGTAAAAGCATAAAGTCTTTGCACGTTTGGTTATCATGTTGACTTCGATAATGACAAAGGGCATCATTGTAGATGTAACATCTTAAATTAATGCAGATGCTGAATATAACATTATTTGTATTATTATGTCCTCCAATGATGATGATGATGACGATTATTATTATAATATTAATAATATTAGAAATAATGATAATCATTATAATAATGATTAATATTATTATCATCATCATCATTATCATCATCATCATCATCATCATCATTTATCATTAAATATAACTTCGTAAGTATTCTTGCTTTAGGGCAAACCGCAGTGTTCAAACCTAGATTAATGCAAATACAGAATAGTGCCAACTTGACTAAAACATTTCCACAAAAGGCGTTTTCCTACAGTAAAAACGCTTTTAAAAGGCTGTTTGAAATGTATACAACCTGTGTAATATTCAAACAAATATGAACTGTAAAATGGGTTGTTCAGTTCATATGGTAAACAACTGTTTGCATTCTTAAACAGCGTTTTCTTTGTGTAGTACCCAAAGTTTGTTCCATAAGCATGGTAGGACGTCTTAAATATACTCATATTAAGCAGCTGACTTTACAAAACATAGGGCTGAGTCAAGTGAAAATTGATACATTTTATTATCAGTCAATCAGTGGTGGATCCAGGATTTTGAAGCAGTAGGCCGGGGCACAAATCTGAAATTCTGATACTCGGACAAAAAAAGCGGGGGAAAAAATTCCATTTGGGGGTTCCATGTTTGGACGCAAATTGCAGATGCACATTCAATTTTGTGCACTATAAGGTGTATCTGATTGGATTTTTTTAGGGGACATGACTGTGTAGCCTCTCTGCAATCTGGAGTAAAGTAAAAGTATAAACATGTAAACGAGTTTGGGTTTTTTTTGCATGTTCTTTTTTAATGCAGCAAAAAACAGTATAATGCACATGTAATGGGATATAAAGAATCAAGAGGAACTGGACGAGATGGAATCACATGGGGGAAATCCCCCTCCTTGAGTGTAAGAGAATTATGGTAGAACGTGGTTTCCTCGCTTTCGAAATATCTTACCAAAAGGGAATTGTAAGAACATAAAAAGGTCATTATGTAATCTCAAAATGAATTTCTATTTAAATCGAAAGACGGCGCTTTTTATGCTTAAACGTTTTTTCAAGAGTTGCACCATGAATCTTTGACCATGTTTCATGTTTCCCGGGCATGTTTCACTAGACCGACAGCCCACGATACTGACGAAATAAAATAAAAATCCATGAGAAAATAAAGACAAGTATGATGTTCCCAACGGCCCACAAGCAAGACGAGAACGACAAAACGTTTTTTTGTTTAATGTCGGTCTCGTAGGCTGTTGGTATCGGGGCTTTGGGCAGCCCTCGAACATGTACACACTTATGTTAACATACAATGCTTTAGGTGACAAATGCAATATGTACAAGCTTATTAAAAAAAAATCATAAGGCTCGTAAAAGGTCGCAAAAATGTTGTAAATTTGTATACTGAACTTCACGAATGCAACCAAAAAATAACCTGGTTGCAACACTTGCTTTCACTTCGGAATATTGCTCATGTTTCTTTTCTATTCAAATTGCCAAGGCACTCTTGAAATCAGGGGATAATTCATATCTAAATTGATGGCACTATATAGCGCATGAACCCGGATCTCCCTCTTCCCAGGTCAGGGATGACGAAACGAGGGAAAACAACGGACACTGGTCGATGAACAAGATGATGAACGTATAACAGTATATACCAAACATGCCAAGTCTAGCATTTGCACCCAAACACCTAACGATTATTTACTCAAACGTGTCATTTTTCAGCTGGCTATTAATGATTTTTTTTGTGTGCAAGCGCCTAAACGGGAAAAATTACAGCCTTTGAGTGATACAGACTGACGGAAACGTAGAAAGGGACAGTGTGAATGAGAGAGAGAGAGAGAGAGAGAAAGAGAGAAAGAGAGAGAGAGAGAGAGATAGAAAGAGAGAGAGAGACGGGGAGAAAGTGAGAGGAAGATAGAGAGAGAGAGAGAGAGAGCAACACAATATGGTTGGCATGGGTGCTCCCCTCAAATTTGAAATATGTCATTTGCTTGTAGTCTGAAAACCAAAACCACAAACAGATTGATGTTTATTTTCGTCTTCTTTTAATTGAGGGGGTGGGGGGCTCTAACATGGCGGTTTAATTTGGGGCTTCAAAGGCTAACCATAGCCTCTGCTAAATACACCAATACGAAGTGCATGTGTAATGTATAGCCAATCCCATAACGGTTCTCATGAATTTGCCGGTGAGATCTTGAAACATAATATTTTGTTTTCTCCGCCAGCCTAGAAATAAAACCAGCTAGTACCACGATGATAATGCTTCCTTCTCAAGTACCTGTCGGTGTGCAATAACAACCATTTGTTTCCTGTGATGCTATTTTTAAATATCACAGATCAGACAACAGACAGTAGTTGTGGTCAGACCATGAAAAGGCTATTATTAGACAGGTTTGGAAGCAGTCTGCTTAGTGCTTGCTCTTCTTTCGTTTCGATGATTTTTTTTTTGTTTATGCGGGGGGAGCCTCTGTGATAAAAATTACAATGCCGTTATAAGTTCATTTTATTGCAGTTTGCCGATTGAAACTACTTTCGAAAAATCAACCTAACGCAACTCTAATAGTTCTGCAATTATGTGCGAGCATGACAATGACCTATTGAAATGAGCGATCAGTAGGCCTATTGGATTTGCTCTTGAGTTGTTATTTCGAAAGTCGTTGACAAAGGGAGTTTACACATACAGAGATAAAAAGAGAGCGATAGTGAGCGAAACACGAGATAGAAGGGGTGGGATGGGATGATGGGAGAGTAACCATGATGAATTGAGCTTCAAGATAACGTGGAATTCTGGTGATTGCATTGTGAAAGAAAAGATGTGGAATTGATCAGAAAAAGTTGATCACTATAGCCTTTAAGTATTGGTGTGTACTGCAAGGTTCTGGAATCATCAACATGATAAGAAACTTGGCCCAGTCTTGATAAAAGTAACAAGCACTGTACGTAGAAAAATGTATATGGGACTACACCAACATGTGGCATTAAAATTAGGCCAAAATTTATGAGCTATTACATGTCATATTTTAAATATGAAGACATTTGAAGAGTCATGCTTTTCAGGGAACATTTTTTTCTCTGATGTTCTCTTCCTAACTTGCATAATACCTATGCAAACGCTCACAAATTATTGTTCACCTCTATCCAAACTCAACCTTCTCTTTGTCGAAATTGGGAAGGGCTCTTGTATCAAAAGAAAGAGGGGTAGATGGACAGAGAGTGGGATATGGGGGGGGGGGGGGGGTGGACGGAAATGTGTTGTTGCACTTCGTAGGAAGGCATTTTGAACTACAGCCGTTTGTTGTCGATAGTCGTATAGTTTGAAGGCACAAACACTTGTCAGTCGTATAAAAAGCGTAACAGATGGTCTAAACTGCGAGACTATACAGACTGAACGGTCTGCGACTTTTTTAAACCTAGACCAGTCATCCTAGCGCTGCATTTGATTGGCTCAAAAGAAATCCATACGTCATGCGTTTTCATAAATATTCACAGATCTGATGCGATAATTTATCATATAATGAGATGTCATAAAATAGTGCAAAGCTATGTTTACTTAAAATAAATGACATCGCGAGAAAATCGAAAGGCTTACCGTAAACGAATGACTACCCAGGTCGAAACTTGTCCATAATCATTGCAACATACCGGTTAGTCCAGAATCTGGCCGATTTAATTTTGATCTCCACCACACTGTACCAACGCAAATATTCAAATATTCAAATGCAGCACTAATATGGTTGGTCTAGGTTTAAACAAAAAAGACGCGAACGGCCTACTGCACCCTATATTCTTGGTATAATAACTTATCATAGTCTAATCAAATTACAGTCTGTATCTGCAGACTAAGTCATATATAATTATGAGTACTTCTTTCTTTTTTTTATCTTTTGGGGCAGCATATATCTGGTGGAGTTTTATTTAGACATGACTTTTGTTCTATAATAATGGAGGCCTACTGCCGATATTATTTCTTTATATTGCATTAAATAGTGTATACCTTGATTTGCAATGGTTTAAATGAAATTTGTAAATAAATCAATACTGATCTATCTAACAACAAATATGTTACTTATTGATACACACAAGAAATTGAGAAAAAAAACGAACTGAATTTACCCATGAGATCTGTACAAATATTTTACATTTCAAAGTAAATAAATATTCACATTGCTTCATGTTGAAAAGATAGATAATGATATGTCTAGCAGCATAATGAATACGATATGTGTTTTGCCCTCTCAACTTTCTCTCTGCTCTCTTGATTCATATCTTGATATGTCCGTACCCCCCCCCCCTCTCTCTCTCTCTCTCTCTCTCTCACTCCTGTATACTGCCCGATCTTTGGAAGAAAAAAAGCATGAGATCAATTTAAGAACAGGTAAGGATGAATTCAAACAACAGCAAATAAAACAAATGTATAGATGCTTCAATTGCAGATTGTATGGAAAGCTGTATTCAAATGCCTAGTATTGTATTTCAATTCAAAAGGGACAAAACTTATTATAGATCGAACTGAACAAAAGACCAACTAAATACCTACAAGCACTACAAGAATCAGTTTCAAAATCAGATATTCAAGTTTATTCATTATTATATGCAATGCTCTGATAACAAAAAGTTGCATCAAACAATAAACAAATGAGATTCTATAGTCATTGTCGCTCATAATTTTATAAATAAAAAAAAACATTTTGCTATGTACATCAGACATTGCACAATCACAACAGAAGTATTCTATTACATCTACATTTAATCGAGATTCTGACATTTGAATACAAAAAAAAAACATGTTCAGACTAATGACATCATATTTTGTATATAATGATACAATTCAGCAAAACAGATATTTTATAATAAAACAAAAGTAATCGGGGCGCGTATTATAGTCTACACATAAATCACATAATAATTATATTTATTCGAAAGATCAAGAATGTGTATTAAGAAAAGGATATTTTATATGTGATATAATTATGTTGTATTGTGCTTCTCTTTGGTTAATGTCTCTTTACAGTGATAAGGAATTAAAGAAACAATACAGCAATACATATAGCTTATAAACAAAAAGTAGTACTCGAGGGGCTTATTATTGTCTAAACATAAATATAAACAAAATAAAAAATATTTATACAAAAGATTTAGACTATCTATTAAGAATTGGATATTATATATATGAAATATGTTGTATTGTGCTTCTCTTTACAGTGATAATGAATTAAATAAAGAACCAATACAGCAATATAGATGATTTATAAACAAAAACAAAGGACTCGGGGCGCTTATTATAGTCTAAACATAAATCACAAAATAATTAAATATTTATACAAAAGATTTAGAATATCTATTAAAAATTGGATATTATATATATGATATACATGTATGTTGTATTGTGCTTCTCTTTGGTTAAGTGGCTCTTTGCAGTGATAAAGAACTCAAGATACATACAGCGATACAGATATTTTATAAACAAAAAATGGTACTCGGGGTGCATATTATATAGTCTACATATAAATCACATGCTATAATATTCATTGATAACATATATATAATATATCTGCACTGTATATATCATAATATACATTGTATTTTACTTCTCTTCGGTAAAGCGTCATTTTACAGATGAAAACAGTATCCAACTCAGGTGGTAATAATGCGCATAAAATTCAAATAGATACAACATAACTTTAAGCTACAAGGAGCCTAGTGTCTGTCACTAATAATGAGAAACAAAGAATCAAATAAATTTCTACAAAAATTAATATGTTGTTGATTGATACAATTTTCATCCTTCATTCGCTACTAGTGTTTCTCCTAATAGACATGTGCGAATAACGTACGCAACAGAAGCCTCTTTGAACAAACATGTAAAAGGACTAAATCGTAATCAAAGTGCACAATTTATGTTTAAATTTATCATTATCACTATAAGGATAATGATGATAATGATAACATTATTATCATTAATCACGGAAGAGGTTTACGGTACACCATGTGTAAAGTCCTCGAGGGACTGAGGAAAGTAGATAGAAAATAGAGGTGAGATGGAAGGCGAGAAAGTGGAGGTTAGAAGGAAGAGTATCTTTCGGAAGTGAGTTTAGTCCTGTAAAGGACTGTAGTCTACTCTCCTGCTCCTGCTCTGCAATTCTACTCGCCTACTCAACTCTCCAACTCAATCCAGTCTTCTACTCAAACCTCTCATCCTGCCCAATTTTCTGGTTTACAGTCCTTTTCAGGACTAAACTCACTTCCGAAAGATACTCTTCCTTCTAACCTCCACTTTCTCGCCTTCCATCTCACCTCTATTTTCTATCTACTTTCCTCAGTCCCTCGAGGACTTTACACAT
Source organism: Strongylocentrotus droebachiensis (assembly GCA_035222895.1). Classification (NCBI taxonomy): domain Eukaryota; kingdom Metazoa; phylum Echinodermata; class Echinoidea; order Camarodonta; family Strongylocentrotidae; genus Strongylocentrotus; species Strongylocentrotus droebachiensis. The sequence goes on from JAVYIG010002577.1 coordinate 177,352, forward strand.
GGTGTACCGTAAACCTCTTCCGTGATTATTCATACCACCATGCAAACCTTCGAACATCATCATTATTATCATTGTCATCTATTAATATTATCATGACTTTTAAAAATTATTCGTCATTATTATTATCATTATTATTATTACCATCATCATCATTCTTATAATCATTATAATAATAATTGTTTTTAATATGTTTGAAAAACCGTGTTCTCAGCCAAATTGACCTTTAAAACTTAAAACATGTGTGTAAAGTTTTTAAAAAAAATGTCTACATAAAAGCAGATTCTGTCACGTCACAATCTTGGTGGTGAATTAATGTTAACAATATTTATATGAATAAGCGTTTTTGACTTTTTGAACTTCCAAGACTTTCCTGGAGAGATGGGGGTCACATCTATGAAAAAAAAGACGATGGAAGCAGTGATGGATGAGGGGGAGAGGGTTACCTTTTTAAAACCCAAGTGGTATACGTGAAATACCCACGCAGGCGATTATGCATCCCTAGTTGATAGGTGTCGTTTATGAAGCGCCTAGGTCCCATAAGAATGCCGCTCGTGGTTGTACTTGCGTACACAAAATTCTGCTCTTTTTTTTTTTCCTGGACTGAAGATCATCGACTGGTGACAGTTCTTCCACAGTTACGACAAGAATCTAGACGGGGAAAAAAAATGGAAAACGATAAACGGCTGAGAACAAAGAAAGCAGGTAAATAAGCATAAAAACGATTCTCCACATATGCTTCTTGTCGTAAATGTAATAGAGTGATACAAATCAACAAATGGATCCATGATTATTCATGAATTTCTATTTTGTCTAGCCTTGTCATCAAACTACGCATTTTAGAATGATAAATATTTGGATTAAGAAGGTTTAAAATCAAACAAACTGTCATTCTTTTAGAAATGAGTTCTACGGCCCATTTAAAATTAACTGGATTATAGGTATAACAAAAACTTCTTTCTATAAATGTCCAAAAAATCGTCATTATTGTTCAGCAACCTGTGATTCCGTTTTTAACAACTAACCACGTCTTTGTAAGGAAAGGGGCAAAACCATAACCTAATTAGGATAGATCTTTTCAGATCGGACGTCAGGCAATTCATAAATTTGTTTGGTAATATTTGTAATTCTTCACGTTTAAACCTCATCAGGGTACTGGTCAATGTGCATACCTGCTCTTTGCCTCTGGCCTGCAGACATCCTAGAGAGTGACGTCACGGCTTGTTTTCTCGCCCTGTCCGAGAGCATGTTTCTTGCCGCCATCTGAACATGGTTGGGAGCCTCATCGTCATCATACAGCGCGTCGACGTCCGATCGTGCGTACTTTCTGCAGTGCGTGCATAGAGAGCGAGATGGATGGTTTGCGGTAGTTCGGATCGCTAATGACGATCGTGATGTTGAAGCCCGTGTTGAAGTAGCTTTCTGACTTGTTCCCTTTACTCCTAACATATCAAGCTGTGAGAGAGGAAATGACAGAGATTGGTCTTGCTCTCCATAATTGTTTTCCGATATGAGCAACGGACTCATCACCCACCAAACGAAATATATACTGGAAAACCATTTGTCACTTTAATATTAATAATTATGAATGGAAATCGGAAATCGGAAAAGTTTAATTTCAAACGTCCCTCTTTGGAGTTTCTTCCCTCAAAACTGTCTCTCTTTACAACATAATGTGGACAAAACATTGCAAAAGGGGACAATATGTTACCTTCTTTTTTATTTACCATATCCATTTCCCCCTTCTCTGTTCGTGGAAGCATTGAAAATGTAAAGCTAAGTATATATCTTTAATTATCTTTACAGTGCTTCATGAATTGAACCAAATCAAAATCGAATCCACTGAAATTACCTCAACCTCTAATCTGAAACCTTAAATTTGCATACTCTTATATGACTATTTTATGTTGACATATTATGTACAGTAGCATTCATTTGTATTTAGATTCATTGTTGTGAAGGCCTTGAATTATTATACTACCATATTTTGTATTACTATGATGTATTGCTTATTTTACTTTGTTATACTTTGTTATTTAACTCCTTTTTATATGATGTTTTTAATACCAGGTCCAAGATGCAAAACAGATTTACCTCTGATCTTGTGTACCTTTAAAATATGTTTGAATAAATAATAACATATAACATAAACGTCATCTGCATTTGATTCCGTAAAATTGTGTCTCACTTGTTTGTCTCCGACTTTGCCAAGCCATGTTTCTTTGTCCATGGTGTTGATCTTCTTGATTGCTGCGTCCATGTCTCTTACCCTTGTCCTGTTCTGATGTTCTCTCTTCTCATTTATGGAACCTCTGTAACATTAAAGATAAAGGTAAGTTCTGGTCATGCAGTTGCATTGTGAAAGAAACGTTGTGGAATGGATCAGAAAAAGTTGATCATGTAGCGTGTAAGTATTTGTGTGTACTGCAAGGTTCTGGAGTCATCAAAATCATAATAAATTTTGCCCAGTCTCGGTAAAGGTACAAGCACTGTACACAGAAAGATGTATATGGGACTACGCAACACGTGCGGGATATCTATCAGGTCCAAATAGATATACTAATTTACTAAATATATCAATTAGTAGGCGGTTTCTCAGCAAAATTTGTATCATCGCGTATTAGTCAAAACATATTCTTTCACATGATTGGTAATAAGAGCTTCCATTTCATTTTTTGAGAGGGGGGGGGGGGGGGCGTTTCCAAAACTGGTCTTTACCTTTAACCGTGAGATTATTTGACACTGTGGTGTTGTGTGAACAAGCCCACCAGGAAGTACGGCTTCACAAATATTGCAGAAACATTGAACGCACAGTGTGTACACATTCTCAACAACATGGAGATGTTCCAATGGTGTGGTTATACTGTGTTGGGGACACTCTGAGCTTCCCTTTGTGACCACAGTATGCCCACAGTATAACTCCATCTTTTTACGTTGTTACTAGCATGGAAGGAATCTAGATATGCCATTATGGTCTCACTGTAGCGCGTACACAATTGTTTAGTTTCTTTATGATCACAGTCTGCTGCCAGTGTGAACAATGTCTTGACACTGTAAAAAATGAAAGTGTGGTTATAATGCATTGTGTGCACTCTGATTCCGTATTACCACAGTCTGCACACATTGTGGACGGTGTGTTTACATTGCTCCTATAAAATGAAAGTTGAAACCACAATGTGTGATCTCACTGTGGTGTAAAATTTGGTGTGGTTCTTTCTGCGACCATAGTCTGGAATGTTGTTCACATAACTGAAAGTGTTCAAAACCCAGTGAGTGATCTCGATTAGGAGTAGACACAATGCGAAACTTCTATGCCTACAGTATGTAAAACTTTTTCAAACTGCGGAAAAAAGTGTGAGCATAGCACTTTTGCGTAATCAAAACTATGGAAAGACTTCTAACTCTATTCATACGCTTTTCTTTTTGAGAGAACATGGCGTATTGAAAAACCATCTAACTATATAATAACAAAGGAAACTTAGAATAGAGCGCAGGTGAATCTTAACCCAATCTCGATCTCCTTCTCTATCGACTTTGTTAGAATAATCGAGGAATTAGTTACTAATTTCAAATCTGGCTTTGTACTTCCAAATTGAAGTTAAAATACATGTATAGGAGCATAATTATTTACTCTTCTACAAGGAGGAAGCACTGTGAATTTTGAGCTCTAGCTCGTCCTTTCGACTGCACCGTTCCGATCTCATTGCTGACGAAGTTGTACCGGATGATGAAATTACAGGCAGGGACGTCGAGGCCCTCTTGCACGATGTCGGTGGCGATCAGGAGATTGGCCTCGCCTTAGAAAGAGAATGAAATCGTCGGACATGAATGATTATAGGTGCCCCAATATTACGCCCAGGCGACTTTTGCTCCAGGCTTTTTTTTGATAGGGTCAGAGTTATGATTGCGATTTTTCTTACGGTTGACTTTTAGGGTTAGGTATGGTGCTTGCTCCAAGGTTGAAGTTAATACTTCTGTTTTTACTGTAGGATATTGTTCGCAGAACTATTATTGTCTAAACGTATGATTATAAACTCACATTTACTACAGCAACAGCAGGTGATATATCTTATTAGATGTTTGTTTTGCTATTAACCTCAGTATAATTTTTAAAAGATATCCAGTTTCTAGCGGCTCTTGTCTATACATCATGTACATATCTCGTGGAAAATGTGATTTGTTGATAATTATGTGCTATTTCATCCAAGAACATCTCTTAACCGACGTGTAACTGATATCTACTGGTGGATGACACGTTGTATCCTGCAGCTTCCATCTCTTCGGCTTTAATAAAGCCTGGCTTATCCATCTTAGTAATTACACCGGAAGTAAAAGAAAAGAAGATTCTAATATCAGGAACAATAAGTTTAAAACTTTGTATACAGTGTCAGTGCTTATATATACATCAATAATAATAATAATAATAATAATACTCAGTTTTTTATATAGCGCTTATTACAATCACTGAGCGCTTCCAAACTTTGAGATTATTACCCCAGCTTTAGCTATGCTGCCATTACGGCGCTCTAGCATTTTAAAGATTTAATTCCTGCCAGCTACCCATTTACATCACCTGGGTTGAGTGTGGCAAATATAGTTCAATGTCTTGCCAAAGGACAATAAATGATGTTAGCAGGAACGGGAACAAAAATTAAAAACGCAAGACCATTCACCTGTCCTGAATTGATTAAGCGCAGTCTCTTGTTTTGCCGCAGTTTGGGCATCTTCCATTTCTTTCCCCTGACCGACGATCCGAGTCGGTCGTACCTTCGATGTCGAGTAACCGAAGTGGTATCCGATGAAGTCATACAGGGCTAGGGTAGCGAACCGTGTCCTTGCAAGTACAATGCCTGTGAAAGAAGACCAACATGTTTCCATTATGTCTGAGAATTCACTAAAGGGGCGGATCAAGGATTGTCAGGAGGGTGGAGGGGGGGGGGGAGGGCGAAATTGCTCCCCACATTACTGTATCTGGACGAAATAATCTTGAGAATCAAGCTGGCCTTCTCTCTAGGATCTCTCAGTTGGGGGGAGCAGGCGGGAATTCCACCGAACCAAAAGGGAGCCCACAACGTTTTTTCTCTCCGATAGAATTTTTTTGTCCTGGATCCGTCTTGCACCATCAAGTAGTGAAAATAAATAACCTTTAACAGCGTATTCAGGCTCTTGTTCGTCAGAAAAGATTAAACATATAAACATATAAAATAATCCCTTGAAAATGAGGCGTTCATCATCAGTCAAGAGAGTAAAATAGCTTCGACGTTGTTCCGTTGCTTTAATTGCAGTTGTTCCGGGAAATTCAAACTTAATGATACATTGTATAAAGAAAGCAATAATGATGACTCTGCCTATATTGCGCTATCATGGAGCGTGCTCTAAAATGTACATGCCACAGAATTGAAATGAAATATTCACCTCTCGAATTTGGTATGGTGGCGAATACATGTTTCAGCTTGTCAACCAGTTCTTTAAGTTTAGGGGTGCTAAGGGGATCCTCCTTGCGTGCCAGCTGCTTCAACTTGGCCACACGGCTTTCATACATTTCTCTGCACGCTTTCCCGGTCTTGTTCAAGTCAAACTCAGACCGCTTCTGCTCTTTGAAAGCCTCTAATGCATGCAGAACGTAGCCGGCTGGTAGATCCTCGTAGGTTTGGAGGGCCATGTTAAGCTTCAGAAGATAGGACGCGGCTATATAAAAATAACCAGATTTGTTTTCATTGAAGTAAAACAAAAATATAAATCATGATAGTTGGCATAAATTACCGCTAGTATCCACTGTACCATTAATCTTGTAGATATATTATATCCTATTAAAATTCGATATGATAACTGCTGTTTAACACTTTTAATGCGATGTGCATTTGATAACCTTATTTCATGGTTTATCGTATTCGACAATATTAGTCTCGGGAGACTTTTGCCATGTCAATTTTTGACTTATTATTTTTATTTATTATCGTTTTATTTTACAATGAACCCGAAATTGAATTAAATTGAATAACGCAATGTCGTTTTCACCGACAATAAAATTTCACGGAAGTTTCTTTTCTTCACGAGTTTCATAAAATAACCAATAACAATTCAATACATTTAGAATGAAATGTAACTCTATTCAAGGCCATAAGAGCAATGCCCAGTAACACTTTCGATAGAATAGAACACACTTGGCTATAACCACATTTCATAATACACTGGTGAACTATCAAAGGTAAATAGTAAGAAATTGCCTTTGGCGTCACAGCGGACTCTGATGAACAGATTAAATAAAACGATTACACACCCTAAAATCTTTTTCAGGTTTAAATTGGATCATAAACCAATTTAGTAAGACATTGATATTACAGGAGCATAACATAAGCTTCCTAATTTAATTCTATCAGCGAATCAGTCATCAAATAGCAGAACGATTACCAACTTATGTAGTTCATCAAATTAAGAGTAATAGCGATTCAAATATACTTTTCTTTTTTCTTATTGTAGATCGCCGTCGTATATAGCTTCATCATGTAAGTTATTATGTAGAAATGTATGGAATAATGATTCCTAAATTAATTAAAAGGTTTCTTTAAAAAGAAATTCTACTGATGTTTTAAAACGTATTGTACTTTATTGTTATTGAAAATAAAATGAACTTACTAACTTATATACATTGTGTATAATTTATATATCTTCCTTCAGTATTATAATGTGATGGAACTATTTTTTCGAAGCTGCTCATTTATTGTTTTTCTTCAGATTCTTTGATTTTATAAACGCTATGGGACTTTTTGGTTTTAGCACTCCTAAATTACTGATATTGTAATTATAATATTGTTATTATTATCATTATTATTATTATCATTACTTACCAATAAAGAGGGACGTGTTCTTCTGTTCTGCTGTGGATGCTATTTGCCCAATCCATGTCTCATATAAGATCGATCCGTAAGGTCGGGAAGGATCACCAACCGCCTTTCCAATCAAGAAACGTTTCTCCATATCTACCATGAGAGTCCTCAGTGTCTTCACAAAGCAGGTGCTGATTTCTGAGGGCGCCCTTGGAGGAGTTGAGATTATTTCATCCAGCTCGGGGGGTCTGTTGATACCTTCCAGCTCTGTGCGTTGGTGGAGTATGAAAAATAATTGAGATCTTGATCCGAAATTTATTGTAAGACTCGACACCCCTGGCCTGCTGAAGTATAGTGAGTCGGACTGTGTGCACGTGCCCATGACCAATTATTTTTAAAAATACAGGTGATCCGACGTTTGTTCTGGCGACACTTGCTCTGGACTTTATTTCGATACAGCGATAGAGATAGGCTTAGGGTTAAGATTAGATTGAGTTTTATTTTAGATTTCGCGTAAGAGTTAGGGTTATAGGGTTGGGGTTAGGGTTGGGGGATAGGTTAAAACGTTGGGTCCAGGGTTGAAGTTAAGAATTCGCTTAGTGAAATGGACGTGGAGCAATTGTGCCAAAAACAATTGTCGTACTACCCCCCCCCTACCCAAACAAACAAAAAGTTTTATTGAGGATGTTTTTGCGAATACTAGTAAGCTTTTAAAGTTGCTCATGCGTGGGTATATAGAGGGCAGAGGAAAGACGCTCGAATCACTCGAGGAAATACTTCATACCAGGTATTCTACCCAGGGGGGTCACTCCCAACAAGACTGGCTACGCACCCGCGTCCAGAAAAAGCGGCGAAAGGGTGTCCTTTTCTGCTATATGGCGGCGTCGACGTTTTCCTTTAAAAGGGGTGTTTTTCAAACATTGATCGCACAAAAACCAAAAATAGGGTACCTTTTCAGTAGCACAGGTTTCGACGTTTTCTTAAAAAAAGGTCATTTCATAAAAAGTGCGATACGCCATTAGGGTCCATTTCAGATGTTGATAGACACGGGTGGGTAGCATTTGTGTATGCGAGTGAGCCCCTGGGGTATTCTACACCTGGGTGGAGAGAAGCAAATGTAGAATGATGTCTTGCCACAGGACATGTGCGGGAACATAATGATGGGACACCTTTTTTCATACCTTTGACGTTGGAAGGATCTGTAACTGTTACAACACCAGTGCAGTCCAGGTTAGCGCACAGATTGACGACGTGTTTAACTGCGTCAGCTGACCCACCCGTTCCCAGAGATGCTGTTAAACCTGGATTATCAAAGAGAACATGCACAAAAAGACGGCGAAATATATCATCAATTGCGACTCATATGCGATACACATTCTCCTTCTCAATTCTTTGAAACTGAGGAATACGTATGTCAAAAGATTCCCCTTGATTAAAGGTGAAATGCTTCTATTCAAACACGATCACAAGACTTTCGAGAAACCAAATTAAGGGCAATTTCTACACCCTGTTGTATTGCCTTTATAAAACTTGTTCTTGTTATGTAATATGTCATTGTACTTCAAAAGGTGACGCAAAGGGCTATTAAATGACCTCAGGTTGATTTTTCGAGAGTCTTTGAGATCGTGTTCGATTATGCTATATTGCAAGAAATCAAACGAAATATTATTTTAGACATCCGCAGACTTTTTTCCTATAAGATCCTTTAATTAAATCAAAATTATATTTTGAATCGTGAAAAGGTAGGACCCGTACGACTGGTTTGAAATCTTACCCAGATCAAAGAAGGTGCACCTTGAAAGGTGAAGTCTCTAATTTGTGATAATTCCTATTCGTGTCTCCTCTAGCCTGCATCTTATCTTATCTCTCCTTCCCAGTCTTCTCAAAACACGATCACTCAGGCTTTCGAGAAATCAACAAGGGATATTTCTGAACCATATTGGCTTGCCGTTAGAAATTACGTTCCTGTTACGTGATACATAATGATATTCCCTCGATCATTCCAATAGGTGACGCACAAGGCTTTTGAAAGTGTCATAGGTTCATTTTTTCGAAAGTCGTTGCGACTTTCGAAATGTCTTTGAAAAGTTAAATCATCTACTGATCAGCCTCTAATGTGGGAGGCGCGATAGCTCAGTCGGTAGAGCAGTGGTCTCGTAAGGCGATGCGCTAGTGCCCTTTGGTAAGGCATTAATCCTCATTACCAGGTCCCTTGGAGAGGACCTAAAGCCGTCGGCCGTCTGGTTGCTTACTTACAAGCATATATGCTTTCTTAGCAGTCAGGTAAAATAACCACCACCCTTCATTCATTCATTCATTCATGTGTAGCTTACCGACAATCTGAGGCAGACCTCCAAATGGCAGCCCAACCAACCAAGATCCTCTCGTCTTCCTATCAGCCTCGATCAGTCGCTTCTTCTCTTGCATATACACCTTCATGATCTCGTTGTAAGGGTGGTTCTGCGTAGTATGATGACACTCGTCAAATACCAGCATTGAGAGCTCCTTGAACCGGAAGTGGCCGTTGAGGAGGGCGTTGACCAGTATCTGAGCGGTGATCATGAGGACATGGACGCTGGGATCGTCGAAGGTTCTTCGGAATTGGCTCGTCTTCGTAACGGCCACGGCCGAGGTCGGCTTGAAGATATCCCAGAATGCATCGCGTTGTTGACCCTTCAGATGGCGTGTCGGAACGATGAAGGTGGCTGACCCGAGAGAGAGAGAGAGAGAGACGGATTCATAATTGTAAAAGGGAATTCAGATTACATTTACAATCACAATCAAGTTACATCATTGTTTTCAGTTCCCCTTTAAGTCTTAGAAGTAGTATGTTTTTAGCGGGGTTTTAGAGATGGTTAAAACAAAATAACATGCCCCCTTTCTTTTGCTGGTTTGTTAAACATAATTCCCCCCCCCCCCCGCCCGTAGCTCAACCCGGTAAAGAATCCCGGTTATGTCTTGGTATTGTGTGGATGGTTTGATACCTTAGGATTTTCATTATTTTCTTAACAGGTAGAATACGTTTCCTGAGGTATGTCTGTCAGTTTCTGGGGAAACCGTCTGACACAGATCGAAAGGGGAATATTGTACTTTAATGAATTGTAAAATTACCTTTAAAGCGCTTTCTTTCTTTCTTCAGTTCGACCATCCTACGATGGCAGAGCGAAGCAGCCGTCAAAGTTTTACCGGAACCCGTAGGGGCACAGATGATGTAGTTATAGCCATTTAGCCCTGGAGCAGCGAGCTCCTCCTGGTAGTGTCGAAGCCTCTTGCCCTGACTCATGGCTCTAAAGCTGTAAGATATCCTGGTATTTAGAAGGGCTAACGATGTCTTAGAAGACATTATTTTTCCTAAATGTTCGAAATATTCCTAAACGCAGATCAGTTTTCAATTAATCAAGTTTCGTAACGAATGGTTTGCTACAGAGTCTCGTCGGCTACCATAGTCGGGCCATAGTCTACAAAAGTCAATTGAGGCTCATAATCTTGGTAAAATAGATGTACTTTTGAAAACCCCTCCAACTAGTGCGATGTCTGTACAGTGCGTCCCAGAAAAAACGAAACCGAGAACTATCGATGTTTTATCATAACTTAATCACAATTCGTTTTTTCTGGGACGCACTGTATAGGTACTGAAAAGATGACCACGTGTCTCCAATATACATAATTAGATTTAGAGCGAAAATAAAGCATGGATTTATGACCAAAGTAGTTTTGCCGAACGTGCATGCGTTCATTCGTCTGATTAAAATTTGGTACCGTATATTCCAAAAGAATAGCTTAAGCCTTAAAGGTACTATGTCCCATTTGCAGCCAAAAAACATGAAAAGGTTAAATACCAACGGCATTTGAAAGATAATACTAAATTAGAACTTCCCTCAAAACGAAAGGGATTGAAAATGTCTATTAGTGGGAAAATAACGACCATTAGTTGTCGAATCGACTTTAGTGATTGCAATCATTTTAGTAATAGTCTGATTTTCAGACCCTTGTACCGAATGGTCGTACGTTTTGTGCTGCGCAAAGATTCAATCAGTTTTATGTTGGCCATTGCAAGAAGTGGGTTATTGATGTAGACAAATGCTCATGTACCTTTACAGCCCATTCATTTTTATATGTTATTACCAAATAAAGAAAAAAAGTCAGCCAGTCACTTAATAGTTTCTGATAGTGAAGTCTAGAAAGTCAACGGGATTCATTGTATAAACTTGACACTGCTAACGTTTAAATTTCACAGATAGGACATACTTGACATTTTCTTAATTCCTGCAAAGTTCTGCAGAATTTGATGTTGGCTGCAATTGGGACACAGTACCTTTAAGGTACCTTAAAAAAAGAAATGTATAGTTGACTTTGTTATTGTAGGATGAACCTTAGTCCATAATGTCGGCAAAAAAAGAATAAGATCTGGTCATCTTTGAAAAATGCTCTATAAGATGGTCAATTGCTCTGAAACTATTACTTGCAATAAATGGAAATCAAATAGTCCAGGAAATATCGTTTTTTTTAACATCAACAATTTGTTCCAGAGATGTCGTTCTTTAGCCCATGAGGCTATTCGTCAACGATATTATTATTTTGAAATGTAGTGTGAAGACCAAGGGAAATTCCAGGATTTTCCAGGGGGGGGGGATATACCAAAATGCGAGCGCGAAGCCTTTTCTGCGTGGGGTCTGGGGTCCGCTTAAGGGCCCCGCACAACTTTGAACCTTCGTTCGTTCGTGTCTTCTTAGATAAAGATAAATGTATCTTGATCTTCGGAGTAGTTGCTACAACCGGCCGTGTCAGACACGTTGCCCCGGGGTGCGAGATAGGACTCTTGTAGCCTGCCCCCATTTAAAGCCCAAGTCCACTCCAAAAATAACTTACTTTCAATAGAACCAGAAAAATCAGACAAACCAATTAAAAAAAGTTTGAGCAAAATCGGATGACTAATAAGAAAGTTATGAATTTTTAATGACATGATTTTTTTTTTAAATCACTACACAAATTGGTAACTCACTCATGAGTCTGTGACGTATGTTCCTCACTATCCACTAATTATTTTCTTTATATTAATAATATAAATTTCCTATTTTCACCCTAAGAATCTTATTTCTTCACACCAGCATCCAAGTTAGATTGTTAGTAATATGTTTTTGTGTGGATGCACAAATAAAAAGTATTTTTTGTCCAGTTAAATCATGAAAAATTGAATTTTGATAAACTATTTATATAAAAATCAATAATTATGAAATACAATATTCGGAAAGTAGTATCAATTCTTCAAAATTCATAAAAGTTTTTGGGAAATGTCATGCACGCAATATGATACAAATCATATAACCTGGGCAAAGGCATGGGGAAATCAAGTTTTTGGGGATAAAAAGGGAAATTAATGGGATTAAACTATATAAAGCAATTGATAAGTTGTGAGGACATGACGTCACAAACTGATAGCCATCTTGGCAATTTGTGTCGTGATTCTCATTGTTCCATAGTTTTACATACTTTTTCAAAAATTCATAACTTTCTTATTAGTTATCCGATTTTGCTCAAACTTTTTTTGATTGGTTTGTCTGATTTTTCTGCTTTTATTGAAAGTAAGTTATTTTTCGAGTGGACTTGTCCTTTAATTATACCAAAAAAAATTACATTACATTTAATTAAAAGAATGAAGCGATTAATATTACTCTCATGTTACGGGGAAAGATATTATATATTATGAATCAATTGATTTGATCGATCCAGGTTGAGGGCACAAACACTGCACTACTGGACAGAGATCCTAATAATTATAGAGCTTGGCCATGCTGCTCTGTTCGCCAGCAGTTTAAGCATATGGACTGCTGGCGAACAGAGCAACAATGAAGACCAAGCTAATAAAGTTAATAATGGACTTGTAAATATCAAAATGAGATTAGAAAATGGGGTTAATGTTGGTGTTAATGATGCATAACTAACTTTCTAATTCATAAAAGGGATTATTGGTCATTTAGGAATAAATATATTCTAGGCAAGAGGTAACTAACTTAATATGAAAAGGATGGGTTTTATAACATGCCTATATAATGTAACCAGGTATGTTACGCTCTGGTAAAGCCGTCATGCGATAGTGGATCTCCAGCGCAATGCAACAAGAAACCAAGGGATATGGGTTGATTGTTTGTACACAGGATAATGCAAATTTAAATAGATATTTAATTTTTAGCCTTGGTTGCTTACAAATAAAATATTGATAATGTTTCACTTCATCATTTCAAGCACGGTCAACACCATTTGATTCCCAGACAGATGAACAGAGATAGGATATTGATTGACAGTTTAATAATAACGTATTTAGGTATGTTTGGAGCCAGAACGACGTTAAAGGTAATACAAAGTTTGGGGACATTTTGAAAATTGGGTGGATAGCGATTCTTTACAATTCTGATATATTTGGATGCCCCTGTGGATATATTAAAAGCGCTAGAAAATTTAGGCCCTAAAACACTTCTGCTTTCGAGAAAATTTGAATATAAAAATTTACCGGTGCTCCCGGTTAATTTTGATAAATTTCAAATAGCGTCTACGGCCGTATAATGGTAGCTGCGACCATGAAAATCTCAGAATATGTAGTTGTGATATATAATTTCCAAACGGGAACAGCTAATCGGTCGATTTTAGTCAAGAAACATTGTTTTATAGCTTGATTAATATCTTGACCTTGAGAGGGGGCTATACAACATAAAGAGTTTATTATTTATAATTTCATAACTTTAGACTCGATTTCAACCGCGACAACGATCAATGAATATTGTAGGATCGCATATGCTTCCATTATGCTAATTTTGAACCAAATTCATGACCCCATACCAAAACTTTGTATTACCCACGTCCTCCTCGTTCCAAACAGACAACAAACTACTATTCCACCTTGTTCTAATACAGTTAAACCTGTCTATTGAGGCCACCCGAGGGAAACAGAAAATTGGCCATTGTAGACAGGTTTTACAACACACATTTGTTTCTCGAGGGAGACAAAATACACGGGCCACTAAGACAGGTTTGACTGTAATTGAAAATCTAACCTGACAGAGGGACAAAGATTCTGTTCACAAAAGACTCTGGACTATAGGCCCTAAAAGAAATCAGCGCTTTATGGTACATTCTGAGGCATTTTGAAATTAGTAAACTGAACATTTATTTTAAAATATATTTTGGGAAGGTAAAAGGGGGCGTGCGCCCCCAGGCCCCCTACACGGATCTGCCCCTGAAGACTACACCACACGATAATCTGACAACGATCCGATTTTGGAATAATTTGCTATAGCATTTCATAAGAATATTCAAATGTAAAATCTAAATGACCGATGATCTGAAAGGTCACAGCCATATAGAGTTAATAATATTGAAATTCCAACGCGTTTCAAGCTTCCTAAGAAAAAAAAAGAAAAAAAAATCGGCTGTGATTCGTGAGTGATGTCAGTTTTGTCACACCAGTCGTGCGATTGTGTACGATTTGAAGGCTTTTATTGTGACTTTAGACGAGTTAAATGATGTACTAAAATTCAGGTTGTTGGTATTCTTATCATTATTTAGAACTTAAATCACGAGAGTGATGTGTTAAGACATCGTTGTATTGAGTGAGACTTAGCATAAAACATGGAGTTGCATGGATGTCAACAGTATGATGGTTTAAATGTGTCTTGCTTACTGCGTCTTTGCACCAACCCCACATATTTAAAAAGTAACAATTTTGGCGATGAGGAACGGATTAGATATATATGGAACGACTGGATTGAAATGTTTTGCATGAGACACTGGGAAAAAGTGGATGATTACGGATTCTGATTGGATTGTTCATCAAAGTGGTGGTGAGCCTGTCAGTGTAATTCAGTGTACTGCCATCTCCAGTCCTACGCCTAGCTATGTGAAGACTTTGGCCGCAGGACAACCTCTGGCTTAGAGGGAAGGTGATTTCTTGGGGCGGATCTACGGGGGGGGGGGGGGGGGGGAGGTTAGGGGGTTTAACCCCGTTTACCCCCCCCCCCCCTGTACTGCAAAGTGAAAATGGGATGTGCATAGACAAATGCCGTCATGTGTCCAGACCCACACAGTAATAGTAGATATTAATAGATGCCAGGAAATCATCACTCACGGGGGTTCAAAATAGCCACACACAAAATTAAAAAGTCACCCCCCCCCCCCTTGGCTAAAAGCTAGACCCGCCCCTGATTTCCACAATCGCTTCGTCCATGTACACCATAATAGAGTAAGAGAAGATGTACGTCGCCAACATTGTTATGTTTGCAGTATGTGGGTTGTTGTTGCAAATACGCAGTTAGCAGGACACAAGTCATTTAGACCATCAATAATGTTGACTTCCAACTCCATGTTTACTAATGCAAAGTCTCAACCCTGCACATACGTGCAGGCAATGCTCAATACATGATGTAAAACACAACTCGATACGTAACATGATGCTTGTTTAGATTTCCTTATCTAATACAATTGACATTTCTTTGAAGATCGGATCGCAGGAGGATCGTATAGTACTAGTAGCCTATGCGGTGGGATTGAACATTCTCAATCGTGCGATTAAGTAAACTGTATTGACCCATACAAACACATGCATGTGTGTAGGCGTAGCCAATGGAATTCCCCCAACCAAATAATGAAACTCATCGGCACACTCAATATGTCGGCATAATTAAACCTACATGTATTTTATTTCTATTCAATTTGTCGTTCTCTATGGCTGTATATAAACAACAACCCCCCCCCCCCCCACAACAAAAAAATTATACAAATATATATAATATTGATACAGAAACAAAAGGGGGAAAATGGAAAAATAATAGTAACAAATGAGAATTGAAAAATCTTACAACCATGAAAAGGGACTACATTATGATATAATACATTCAACATAATTGTAGAACATTAACATTGAAGATATTTATATCAAAAACTCTGTCAACCTAGTGCCGATCACTAGGCGGAAATAAATGTCACAGTCCAACTAAATTTGATAAAAATGTAGATGGAGCATAAATAAAAATTGCATGCAGATCTGATGTAATTTGATAAATATTCATGGCATGGCAAGGTGAAAAACTACATTTGATATAATCTTACCTGGCAATGCTGTTATGTAGAATATTCAGGCTGAAACAAGAGGTTTATTCAGTTGGCAGAATGAAGAGTAAGACCAGAAAATGAATCTCAGAAGAAGATCCTGTTTATCTGTAGAAATACTGCTCTCCCTCTCTCTCTCTCTCTCTCTCTCTCTCTCTCTCTCTCTCTCTCTCTCTCTCAAGAACAGAAAGGGTTATTCAAGATTATGAGCAAAACGCAGCAATTGAACAGTGTTGAATCCGAAATCGTCGCCTTGCACCAACTATTTCGCAATTGATCGCAGTTTTACGCACTGCAGAGCACAGATTACGAACTGAATCTACATGCCGGGAATGCGATTTCCAAGGTGGGGAATCCCCACAACTTGTCTTTAAAATCAGACGCTTTTAAATTTTATGTTTCCAAAGTGCTACAAATGATCTAGAATCATCCTCCAGCTTGCAATATTAGACACTTTAGGATACATTTTGGCACACAGAACAGAACAATACATATTAATACCTCATCACACGAAATGTTCATTTCGAATTCATAAATCCTCAAAAATTTATTTCAACATTACATACACAGGTCTGAATTAGAGCGCACATGTACGCATGAGCAGTTTATGGGAATCCCCATGTTGACCCGACTGGCGGGTGACCTCTGCTTCACCATATACTTCTCCCATGATATGTCTCTCATTAGTCGCTTCCTCTTTCTCTCTCTTTCTCTCTACCTACCTCCTCATTTATCTTATTTCTTTCTTTCTTTCCCCTCTGCTTCAGCCTGTCTCTCTCCCTCTCACTCTTTCTCCATGCACCTACACGACAGTGTGTCTCTTATCCCCACTCTCTCTCATCTCTCTCTCTCTTTCTCCCACTCTCTCTCGCTTTCTCTCCCTCTCTCTCTCTCACTCTCTCTCTCTCTCTCTCTCTCTCTCCCTCCCTCCCTCGCTCTCTCCCTCTCATATCCCATTACATGTTGGGGTTCATTCTCTTTAATTATATCCCATGCAATCCATTAAGTATTTCATATGCTGCCTCTTCCTTGCAGCTACGAGGCAAGACTTTGCTCGTGCTGGTAGAGAGTAAGAGAGAGAGAGAGAGAGAACAATGTCTTTCAGTGGCGGCGGAGCGACTTCCAAAGTGGGGGGCACCAACAAAAAGGGAAACTTTCTGGACAAAAGGAAGCACATACAACGGGAAATCTCAACAATAAAATATACAATTTCTCAGACATTGTTATAAACATTGTGATTGCACCCCCCCCCCCCCACCACCACTCAGTGGTATTTAGGGTATATGCGTAAGGAACTCATTAGAAAGGAAAAGGGGCACATATGAAAATAAAAGGTGCGCTTATACGAGTAAAAAAAGGGGTAGTTATTAAAAAGGAAAGGGACACTTGTCAAAGTAAAAGGGGCATCTCTCAGATTTTTATAGGGCAATTATCAGAAGTGAAGGGGACGCTTCTCGTACCTGAAAAGGGACACTTACTAGATATTAAAAAAGGGCACTCATGAGAATGGAAAATGGACCTTGTCGAAGAAAAAGGGGCACGTGTCAACAACAAAATGGGCACTTATAAGAGGTGAAAAGGAAAAGGGGCACTTTTACAAAGTAATAGAAGCACTTTTTACAATGTTAAAGGGGCACTTTTCCTATGTAAAGGGGGCACTTCTGGGGTACTTTAAAAAGTGGGAAGGAGGCACTGTGACCCCTCCTCCCCCCCCCGGAGCGCCATCTCTAATATTTGTTGAATATATATGAAATGGAAGCAGCATTTTAATTATGCCACAAAAGACTATGTCAATTTCTCACGTTTTAAATTTTCTTTGTGAACAGAGTCTCTCCCTCATTCTACCATACCAACAATAAAATTCATTAGCAGACAAATTTGCTTGGTGGATAGGGGTTTTCAAGGGGGGGGGGGGGGGAGGGTAAGAGGTCACTTTTTTTTTTTTTTTTTTTTGGTCTCGAAATTTGAAAAATTGACATTTTGCTCCGTTGGGAGGGGGGTCAACTTTTTTAGGTCAGCCATTGGTATAATTTTTTTATTTTTTTTTATTATTATTTTTTTATTAAAAAAAGGGGGGGGGGGTTTCCTCCAAAATACACACATAAAAAATACCAAAGGGGGGGTCCACCCCCCCCCTGCGTACGCGCCTTGGGGTGGCCCCTGTTTATCTATTAATGGATGTCATGCAATTGAACTGCTAATTCCATTATTCCATCACATGAATTATGAAAATCGAAATTGACATCGCAAAGATTTCATCAGCTTTAGTGACGTCATTCTGATGTATTCATCGTTTTGAACCTAGCTAGCCCTTGTTCTCGTTACGTGAACAAAAATAAATGTTGGGGATTCCCCACTGCCGAGCTAGATCATACCACTCGTAAAAGTGGGGGATTACTCCTCCAAAACTTAATCCAGTTTTGATAACTTAATGCTATTTTATATACTTTTGACTGATATTATTTATACATAATCATATAAAGAGCAAAGTCAAAAAGATTAATTAATTGATTTCTTAATAACAAAAACAAAAAGCCATACACAAAATATGAGACGTATAATTTGACCCCTCTTTGAATGCAATCGGGCGTCAGTAACTTCGGTCATACCTTATGTGCAGCGCAACTATATACCATATACCACCGGAGCGTGTACATACCGGTACATGTACACGTACACTCGCGATCGACTAGACTCGCCCGTCTACATGAGTGAAGGGACCTGAAAAAAGTTTACTTACAGTACATAACATTTCGTATAATTTTTCTTTCGCGATGGCTGCTGAAGTCAAAATTAAAAAAAAACCTACTTTCAGGAGTATTTTGCTGTATATTAAGAAAAATTTGACTAAAGAGGATCGAAAGGATTTGGTGTATTTAAAACAATTACCCCAGAAGGATACAGAAGATTGTGCGCAAGATTTCTATCTTTTCTTAGATTACATGTCGAACAGACCAAACGATTTTGGTTATGGCGAGGACGATCCATGGGAACTGTTTGAAGACCTGAATGAGATCGGACGTCAGGATATATGCAACACAGTCACGCAGAAGTATGGTAATTATAATAAGCATTACAAAAGATTAGCCTGTCATATGCCCGGCCCGGCCCAGGACGCGTCAAAAATTTCTGTCTCTTTCGTTCGTTGTGCTCTGATTTGGGTAGCCGATCGACCCTACCCAAATCAGAGGCTATATAACGAACGAAAGAAATTTTCGGTCTAAACCTAACCTGGCCATTCGAGGGCTGCATATTGATATCTGAAGTTACCCTAGTCTATATGAATATTTGCGTTGGTATGATGTGGTTGAGATCAAAATTAAATCGGCCAGATTCTGGACTAACAAGTAGATCTATGTCACAATGATCTGATGATTATGGACATGACTGGGTATAATCCAGTGGCGTACGCAGGATTTTTTCAAGGGGGGGCCGGGGGGGGGGGGGGTTAACATTTTGAAATTGGGCCAAAAATTTCGCAATGACTCAGCCAGCCGCTGGATAAGCGGGGGGGGGGGGGGGGGGGGGGGGGAGGGGGGGGGGGGAAGGACACTTTTTTTTTTTTTTTGGTCTTGAGGATTTTATTTTGAGGGGCCTGCTTATGGGCAACCCTGCCTATAAATAATGTCCCAACCTCAATTATTCATCATATGGAATTGCGTAATGCAGGCGAGACCACCGAGAGCATTAATTTCCCTTGTTTTGTTAAAGCAGTGAAATTTCGGTATGCATGAATTTTGTTTACACAAGAGAAATAAAGAGAGACAGTGCAGACACTTTCCTGTTCTTCCTATTTTAAAAATGTCATTGTTTTACAATTATGCTGCATGTATTTCATTGCCACTGAATCCATTCATTGTTTCCATCTTTTGTTTCACCTCAATCTGAATTGTAGAAGAGCTTAAACAGTACAAGGATTCTCAGACAAGAAGCCAAGGACAAGGATCTACATCAAGCCCTTCTGGATCAGGAACACCTGCTCCAAACCCGCCGTCTCCTGGATTACCTGTTGTGGGTAGTAATATTAGCCAAGGTCTAGCTATTCCATCCCCAAGCACACCCCAAGGTCAGCCTTCTGCATATGATCCACCATGCAAAGTCCCAGGCTCACAGTTTCAAGGTTCAACACCGGCAGCTTCACCTACCACTTCACCGGGAGCAACAGCTTATGAACCACCATGCAAAGTCCCTGGCTCACAGTTTCAGGGTTCAACACCGGAAGCTTTCCCTACCACTGGAAACCTACAACAGAGCTCAGCATTAAGCCCAATTCCTGGCGCTGGTACTACTTCTAGTCATGGATTAAAGAGCACAGAGCCATTACCACCAATGCTAAGCAATGTCGTCCAAATGCAAGGTTTACCCAGTGACCAGTCATCTGCTGCAGTGGTCCATGCCAACATTTGTCAAGATATCAGTTCAGTTAGTTTACCGAGATCTCTAAAAAGCAAGAAACCTGTGGGTAATTCTGCGGCTGTTGATCATGGCTTGAAGAGCTCAGAGCCACTCCGAACAGTGCAAAGTAATATGGTACCAGGGCAAGGTGAGCCTGCTTCAGCTACCCCTACTCATCTGTCTCCTGCTTACTCAAACTCGCTCATCAGTACAGCATCACCACTTATAAGCAACGATCCATCTGGAATTGGCCATTTAGGTAATGCTAATGCTGAGCAGCTTCCACATTCCAGTTCAGGATCGCTGATGAGTTCAGCAAGATCCTTGCGCACTAGCGATGAACAAGCAGCTTCACAGATACAAGTTCAAACACAAGCTTCATCCCTGGAGGCTGCTGGTAACATCAAACACACCCTAGAACATGCGATCCAACCATCCTCAACACCTGATCATCTAAGGGATGTTATCCAAGGACTTGTCTATCTCAGTCTCAGTGAGGCAGAGGAGATTGCATCAAGGGTTAAGAGTAATCCACACCAACAGCAGCCGGTCATTGGTGAAGGCGACACGGTAAGAGATTGTGCAAATGCACCTTCTGGAGCAGATGATCTCTCAGCAGATGTTGTCAAAGACTCTGCATCAGATCAAGAGCACGTTGGTGAAACTGCAGCAGGGGCACGTGCTTCTTCCATTCTTGACTTCCCTCAACCTCGAACAGACAAGGAGGATCCAAAACCATTGAGAGGCTACCAGGTGGAATTAGCTGACCCAGGACTCCAAGGTGTCAACTATGTAATCTGTGCTCCAACGGGGTCAGGAAAGACCATCACCGCAGCTCACATTTGCTACAAAAATATGATGAAAATGAAGGAAGCTGGCAAAGAAGATGATTTCAAAGCCATCTTCATTGTTCCTACAAGGCACTTGAAGAAGCAGCAGCGAGATGGCTTCCAAGATGTATTCGTTCCAGGACAGGTTACATCACTTGCAGAAGGGCAGATGTTCCGTGATGCCTTTAAGAAAGGCAATGTAAGAGTCTTGATGATAACTTCCCAGGTGCTAGTGAATGCCCTGACCCAGAATGAATTCAAGCTACCTGAAGTGTCTATGCTGATATTTGATGAATGTCACCACACCACCCTGAACCATCCTTACAATGAAATCATGCGACATTACCTGAGGGAGAAGAAAGCTGTTCTAGTTCAGCAAGGAATACCTGAAGAGCAGTGGCCTGTAGGACGTCCCCAAGGAAGAATACCTCAGGTGGTTGGTAAGTTAATTGTCCAGAATTTAAATACATTCTTAAATGTTTGCCTGCTTTGGCTGACTAAAGACCTGTTCTCATGTGCATGCATCAGCAAAACCTCGCAAAAAACACCTGCATTTTTTAATGTGTATTTATAAGGGAATGGCAATGTTGAGTAGATTTTTTTTTAAAACGCTGTGGCACCATCGGCAATTAAAAATTAACATTAGTATTCTAATTGTGTATTATGCGATTCTGGAATCATCATAATTAGACAAAGTGGGCTAGATCTTGCTGAAAATTACAAACAAAGAAAAGCTCTAGACAATTACAGAATGAGACATGGAAATATTTAAGTTATATATTTGAGTCATAAATAATTGCAGTTTCAGGAGCAGTTATGTTGATGGTTGACGTTTTTTATAACACTACGGTCTTTTGGGGAATATGAGTATATTATTTAAAAAAACTGGTCATAACTCAAAGATTTTTTACTTGTTTGAGGCACTTCATGATCATTTTTAAGCGCAACTTTTTTAGGCCTTCAACATTACACCATATCACAGACGCTGATAACACGTAGGTACGTTCGTGCATCTCAGATTTGGCATTTTTTAACAATGCCTTAAAGAGTTAGTAGATGCGATTAATTTCAAGTTATGATTGCTTCAAATCAATCATAACTCTTTATAAGATATGGCCCAACACTTAAAGGGATCGTTTCATAATGTTTAATCTGAGATGCACTGCCCTACAAGTACGTGTTATCAGTGTCTGTGATATGGTGTTACATCAAAACCCTACAAAAATTGCGCTTCAAAATGATCAAGAAGTGCCTCAAAAAAGTAAAAACCTTTGAGTGACCGGTTTTACTATACTCGTTTTCCCCAATAGACTGTAGTGTTATGAAATCCGTTTGTCAAACGCAAAATTTGAATTTGTTTTTCAATCATAAATATCTTGATAATTAGACAGGCGATCGGCTTGTAAAAGTCATGGGGTTCTTGACTGCCCTAAAGGTTTATAATTTTCATTGCAGCATGAGCTAAATCAAGGATTTTTTTAAAGGATCTAAGACAAAGTTACCGGATCCCTTTAATGTTCTTTTATTCTGTTTGAATACATTTCTTTTCTAGGGCTAACTGCATCGGTTGGTACAGGCACTTCTGATGATGCACATGGTCACATTGTTACGCTATGTGCAAACTTGGATAGCTCTGAAGTCAAGATTGTCACCGAGCCAGACAATGTGCAAGAAATGAAGAAATACAACAAGCCACCAGAACAGGATCAAATACTTGCACTCCCTAAGAAAGAGTCGACCCCAGAAAGTTCCCGTTTTATTGAGATCCTGAAAACCATCATGGAAGAGATTGAGCAGAAAGTCCTAGCCAAGCACCAGGACGACCATGAAGACATCACTTTCTCCTCCCCAGAATATGGAACTCAAGTGTACGAGAACTGGATTGCCAAGATTCGTGCCGATGCAGAGCTTTGCTTCCCCAACCTTGAAATCTGTGCCAATTATCTGTTCCGTCTAAACGTAGCCCTACTGCTGTACGAGGATTTACGCGCCACAGATGCACTAGACTCTATTGAGAACTTCAAGCTACAGATAAAGGATGAATTAAGGGATGGGCGGGACTGCAGAATGATCTATGAGGAGAATTTGCAGGAACTGAAGGAACTAGCTAGTAAGGAGAATCCGTTGTCCAATCCCAAGTTACTCTGTCTACATGAGATGATCAAGAGGGTGTATAGCAAGGAACCTGAATCAAAAGGTGAGTATCGTGGCTTTTATCAGATCTTCAATCGTAAATCCTAATATATGATGCGAACAACTGCCACACAATAAAAGATTCAAGATTCAAGATTTATTCAAGACATCAAATAATTTTATGTGTGATGGAATGTTAAGTGGGGGAAAAGGTAGTGTCAAACAATATCTTTTATATCTTCATACGTTTTATTAAATAGTTTTAAATAAAGAATTACTTTTCAGCTTTGCACAAAACAACTCCTGTATTATAGATTTAAAAATGCAAGATGTGGATTTCCTTAAATTGATGTCAATTGAATATGAACTTAATTGTCCCATCTTGCCCAATACGTTTGATTTAAATAATAATAATAATAATAATAGGCATTTCTATAGCGCCGTCTATCTAGATAGTTCTATTCCGAGGCTTATAAGATTTGTTTTTCACAAAACAAGAGTAGTGACAGATATCATGGCTCTGTACTTGAATGTACAGTGTATATTAACATTTTTTTTAATTGTTAATTTGCCTTGTAGGGATTGTGCTAGCAAGGACCCGTTTTGCAACGCATGCCTTGCTGAAATTCATCAATGAGTGTGATGAACTGAAGAAACTCAAACCTCCAATTCAGCCAGTCCGAATAGTTGGACAGAGCGGAGATATTGATCCAGGACTAACACTGGCAAGACAAGAAGCGGCGTTGAATGACTTCAAAAGCGGTATTATAGAGTTTTCTTTTAGAATGTTAGAGGAAAATGTCTTTAAGGGTGCTACCGTGCTTGTTTGTAATACAGTGTATGTAGCATATCAATCTGCTCTTGAAGATAACTACCCCACAGATAATACAGATATTGTAATGCCAGTTGACAGAATAATTAAGACTCAAGATTATTAGATTGACACTTGGAATCCATGAAGAATTGAATGTTCCATTGAAAGTAAATCATCATGTTTTAATCTGCTGAAACCAAAGCTCAAGATAACTAAGGCTGGAGTGTACTTAAAAAACATATTATAAAAAAATCAAGTAGTCTTCGAGGGGTTGGTAGGAACATGTGCATAATACTTGTTGATAACAGTACAACAAGGTGTTTAATACAATGCAGTATGCTTGCTGGTGCACCATGTGAGAGGGAGAGGGAGGACTGAAAAGGACTCTCGGTAATCTTTCTTGAGGGTGTGTAGTCCTGAAAAGGACTGTTGGTGTAGTGTTGAGAAAGACTGTTGATTATCTTTCTTAGCTTATAGTTCTAAGGAGAACTATAGCGCTTGGAGAGGATGAGTGGCGGGAGGGCTCGACGTTTCGAACAGGTTATCCATCGAGTGGAGAATAGCTGGCGTGCGTGAGCTTAATTCACAGGGGTGCGGACGTAGGGGAAATATATATGACCGTGTAGGCTTGAGTCATCGGGGAGTGGACATGGATGGTCTGCTCGTCCGTCTGCCTGTCCGTTTTGGCTGGAGTCCACGGGTTGCGGACTTCTGGGAGTTTCGAATCCATGAGTGGGGTGTGCTGTCGGCGAGACGCTGTGTGTGTAGCTGTAGCTGTGATGCTGGCGGCTGCTTTGAGGGTTCGGCGGGTGGCGGTGGTTGATGTACGGGTGTCTGCGGGGGGTGGTGAAGGCGGTGATGGAGGTGGTGGTTGAGGAGGAGTGACAGGGTACTTGTTGATGAGGGGTTTCCAGATGTCGTTGAGGTATAATCCTGAGTCTTGGGGCACGGTGTTGTGGCGGTAGATTTTGATGGCTTCTCAGATTTGTCGTGTATGCCAGTGCTTCATTATGGAGCTAGATGAGATGACTGTTATCCCATTCGATGGTGTGTTCGTGTTGCTGGGCGTGTTTGACGATGGCGGACTTATCCCAATCGCTGAGTCTGAAGCTGGTTCTGTGCTCCTTGAGTCTTGTTTCCAGATTCCAGTTTCAGTTTTTATTCTCTTTGTTTCATTATAAAGATCAAGCTAACCTCCTTGTGGCCACTGATATCGTCCAGGAAGGTCTGGATGTTCCTGCTTGCAATGTAATCATCAGGTACAACTTTGTCAGCAATGAGATTGGAACGGTGCAATCAAAGGGACGAGCAAGAAAAGAAGGATCCAAATGCTTCCTCATCGTTGAAGAGTAAGTTGTAGATTGCTCCGAAAAAAGGGCTATTTTTCCTTTTTCATTCATTCAGGGGACTACTCTAACAGATTGTACAAACAAAGCAAACAATGTGAATGTAAAAAGAAACTTTATGCTGACCGAATACTGAAGAAATCTGAAATGGAGCCACTGAATTACTCACTTCTATAAAATTAAGTTCAACTTTATCCTGTTTTGTTTTGTTGCTTTGTTGGAAATATCTAAACATTTGAAAATAAGTGACAATACAGTTATACAGTGTATACTGTATAGTTAAGAAAATCTAATGTTTTCATGTTGATTACTTAGTTAAAGGTAATACAAAGTTTTGGTATGGGGTCATGAACATATTGAAGGCATATGCGATTGTACAATATTCAATGATTGTTGTCGCGGTTGAAATTGAGTCTAAAGTGATGAAATTGTAAACAATAAACTATTTATGTTGTATAGCTCCCTCTCAAGACTAATATTACTTTTGCTTTAAAACAATGTTTCTTGACTACAATTGACCGATTTGCTATTCCCGTTTGGAAATTATATCGGAACTGCATATTCTGAGATTTTCATGGTCGCAGCTACCATGGAATGGCCTTATAGGCGCTATTTGAAATATTTGAAATTTACTGGGAGCACCTGTAAATTTTGATTATTCCATTCATGAAAGCAGAAGTGTTTTAGGGGCTAAATTTTCTAGTGCTTATAATAATACATCCACAGGGGCAGCAATATATCAAAATTTAAAAGAATTACTATCCATCCAATTTTCAAAATCTACTTTTTTTGTGTGCAGCAAATCAGCAAACAAAGAAAGAGAACAGAAGAACAGAAAGAGAGTTGAGCAGATGGATAAAGCGATTCATGATGCAAACGACTTACCAAAACATGTGTGGCATCAGGAAGTACGTCAGAGGCAGGTATGTCTAAATCAAGAGAGTCTGCCATAAATGTCGAATGATAATAATATTCTGTTCTTTTACAGTTCAAATCACATTATGATATCATGTTTCCATGCACTTCAGAAAAACTTTGGAAGTTATTGTGTGTCTCTTAAAATCAGCAGATTGATATGCAAAGTTTTTAGTGATTTTAAAGAGGAGGATTATAAAAAAAAGTATGTTGCACTGTATGTTACGGGCTCTATGCAGCTATACTTGTACTATATTCAAAATATTAGCTTCAAATGTTACTTCTGTATTAAAAGATATTCAAATGTATGCAGTGGATCTGTATGCACTTGCTTAAGATAAGGATATGCAAGGAACCAGAGTCTGAGTTTATATATCTTTTATTTTCTTTATACTCTTAATAACTGTTAACAGATAATGTTGAGTACTGGTATTGTTTGAGGGGTTGATTTACAACATGTCCACCAATGATTTTACACATTTTACAGTGTGCTGTCCTTGATTTAAATTATCTACCTGTGTTGTTTCGTAACCCAACTCTTCAACTTACATAAGTCCTAAAGGCTTTTATGTGAATGTGAAAACAAATAAATTTCAAACTTATGAGATAATGAGCAAGACCTAAATAGACGGTTCTTTCACTTCCCTCTTTAATAGCTGACCATCATCAAGGATATTGAGGAGAAAGAAGAAATGAAGAGAATTCATCAAGCGGAGAGCCAGCGAGTAGATGTCAAGCTTCTGTGCCGCGGCAATAACTGTGGGAAATACATTTGCAAATCATCTGACCTGGAGAGGAGACTATTGAACTACACCTGTCTCGACCCCACTATCGCTGACAGGACATGCAATGTTCACACTGGTTGTGACACTTTTAGAGAGTCCAGAACAATCGGTCAGTCTAAAAAAAATGATATTCTTTGAGGTGACCAATCACAACAACAAATATTTTGCTTCGTATACATCGGGTTCTATTTAAGCAACGTGTTTAAAATACATGTATCAGCTTTATATACATGTATTTTTCTTATAAAGAAATATTTTAAGGGTAAATATGCTCTGATTAAAGTTAAAAAGTGACTTTTTATATTGTGTTTATTGATTTGTATGCCACTGCACACCGAAGGTGGTGCTGGAGGCACTATGTTTTTGAGTTGTTCGTTAGTTTCGCTTTCTTGTTAGTAGGGACTTTTAGATTTACACGACGAGAACGTGGACCACCACGTGTGACATCCTTTTAATGTGACGTCCTTCTAAGGCACTGGCGAGCACGGCCCAGTGCCTTAACACAATGTCACACACGGCAGTCCACGCTCTTGTTATGACAATATGTCAAGAACTTCTTGAGGTATGAACTTCAAACATGGTGACAGTCAGTATTACTTTTTGGGGCTAGTAGTTCAAGATCATACATAGTCGTCAGTAGACATTTTATCATATATGCTTTTTGTTTTCATTGTGATATGTCAGCAATAATTCCATCCTCTTCCTATACTGAATTTAGGGCAGAGGCATATAGAGTGGTGAAGTGTGACATCATCAAAAATCTATTTTTAGAATTTCTCAATGTTGTCTTCATTTTCCGAAAGAGCATCAAAAATAATGTCCAAATGTCGAAAACCAATTGATAATGTTAAGTATTGGCTGAGATATGACCATCTGAATAAATATACTCCCCATAGCTAGGAACTCAGTGTTATTTGCTCTGGCTCCTAACCATTAGGAGCCAGAGCAAATAACACTGAGTTCCCATAGGCAATCTTTTTATTCAGATGGTCACATCTCAGCCAATGCTTCACATATTCAATTGGTTTTCGACATTTGGACATTATTTTTGATGCTCTTTCAGAAAATGAAGAAAAAAATTGAGAAATTCTAAAAATAGATTTTTATGATGTCACAGCTTCGGTACTCTATAGGAGTTTATTGCTTATATTGTGATTGGTGGGGGGGGGGGGGGCAGTATACTGATCCTTGCTTTTAACTCTCTATATATATGCCATACAAATTATGGGATATATAAACCAGAGGCTTAAAGATATTTAACTGTTTCCAGTTCAAAATTAAAGGTGCTAATCAAAACTGCAAATGGGTAATTTTGCAAAGCCATTGTGTTGCACAAAGCAATCGTTCAGTCAATTGGTGCCTATTGTTTTGTCCAGAATTGCATGTGTGGAAACGAGTGATAGTGCAGAGCCGTGAAGATAGCAACCACAGTATCAAGTGCCCAATTGCATATCTCTGATACAGGTGAACTATATAAACTATATATAACTATTATCCTCCCATTTCTACCATTCTTTACCGAAACAGGCTTTGTAAAATGCCTCCACTGTGATAACCAGCTTGGACAATTCTTGGAGTTCAAGCGTCTGGATGTATGGGAACCTGGATATAACCTGAGCCCAAAGAGCTTCTTCTTCATGTACAATGATGACCCAGACAGCAAGCGAGTCTTTGCCAAGTGGAAAAAGGTGGATTTTCCTATCGCTTCCGAGAAGCAGTAAGCTAGGGGTTGATCCTTAAATTGGACACTCTTGCTAAGCCCAGGAAAATTGATAAAGACATTTTTTAAACTTAAATGTAAATTTAAGTACGATTAGACTAACATTGCATGCATGTTTTCCATCATGACTCAAATTAATATCAGGTAAATATATTTGCAATAAAAAGGAATATGAATTAGTGTTGGAATAGATACCCTGATTATGTCTAGTGGAAAACAGAATAAGTGATGTATACTCCCTGCCCCCTCTTGAATCTGTTGGTCTGATCTGAGAATGGCTATGGGCAATTACAGCTGTATCTCAATATCAAATATATATTTTATAAGGAGGATTTGATTATGGGCGCAAGGCAAAGAAATGTTTGTGATTATAAGAAGAAAAAAATATATGACAGGGAATAGTAAACTGGCCCCCGTGTCCCATCTTGTCAAACATATTCCAATGCAAAATGAAATACAGTGAAACTTGCTTTAGCGACCACCTGACACTGTATTGTTCTATGGGAATGTATAGAAATATCACTGTCTATAAAGACCACATTTTGTGTTTAAGGGAAATTTGGGAATACCAGGTAGTTATTCTCATTCAAGTATGTACTAAAGGAACCTGTACATACAGGCCTCCTAACCATAAAAAACATTTTCTTGTCTCGCCTGATAGGTCTTTATATACAGGGTTCACTGTATATGATATACATATAATGTTAAATTGTGTAATATAACATTATATTCATCATTGTCATGCCTCTATATTTGCATGTACATGTATGTATGAAAGCATTTTAAATGCTATTAATGCTTGTAATGACAAAATGTACTAGTATATATATTGTAGGTGTAAGGCATGCTTCAGTAATGAATTTTTATTTTGAAGGGAAAAAAAACTTTTTTTTTTACCACACAGCCATATCACATCAATGACTATATATTCCATCTTAGTGTACCGGTCGATTTGTTGGTAGAACAGTTTACTTGTGGATAAACCCACTAGCTATTGATATGCTGCATTTTGATTAGGCCCCTTGCAATTTTGAATTTTCATCTTTATCTTGTTTTGTTTGTTGCCATTTTTATATCTCTGTAATTTTGCAAATTAATACTATAAATGACATTATCGTGTTGTAGTAATAACGGAATATGTATCAGGAGATAATTCACGGCTTTTATGAAAATTGTACTACCTACAGGAAAATTTGTAGACAAAAATTGACACAAAGTACTTATTCCTTAGGTTTATTTTTTATAAATTCAGAATTTCTGTTGTTCATATTAGTGCTAGTTACATGTGTGTAAATTGTTGTATAACGAACTGAAATTACATGCTATATGCGATGTCTAAGCTACGCGCACACACGGCTAACTATCTACAGATATATTAAACTAATGGCTTGTTCTAATTTAGATTTGATATGATGTACCGGTACACTAATTTAAAAAAAAATAGTTTTGAGAATACCACTCTAGATTGATAATCGGTGAAACTACAATGTGTATGTCTAGTGAAGGGGAGGGGTGTTTTCTGTATCTTTTTCTTTTTCATGATGATGCTGAGGATAATAAGAAGCATTTAGTAATTAGAAGTAACGATTTTGTATCTGTATTCATTAAGCCTTTCATGACAATTATTTCACATTTTGTTTTTGGGGTCAATACATTTTAACAAAGCCCTAAAAAAAATACCAGATACACAAGTATAAAGGGTAACAATTTCTGCTCATACTTCATGCAATTTATGTTTCATGAGAATATTTCATTTGATGCTAGGAATTTTAAAAAGTCAAATAATTTTAAAAATCCTTAAATTAACAGCACAATGAGAGATTGAAAATCTTTGTTTGTTTTTTGATAAAAACTTGTCATTTAAAAAAACTTGTTGACAAAATTCTTGCCCATGTTTATTGTTTTCAGTGAAATGGCATTTTATTCTATCTTTCTAGTGATTAAAGAAAAATATTATTGTTGCCAATTTGAAGAACAATATGTTATCAATTTATCCCTAAAAATAAACTCTGTCCTAAAAGGTTAAGTGAGGGTTTAGCTTTCACTTTTGCAATTCTATCCTGTGCCTTTTTTATGCTCATTAATTTGTTTGTGTGTAAGTTCTCGGTTTTCAGATTATCTGGAAATGATACTCATTAATGAGATTACTTTATCTTCTTCCAGATAAGATAAGATATGAAATAATATAATTGTTTGAAATTTATACATTGCATTAATTCTATTTCATAATTATGTTGCAGCATTGTGAAATAATTGTACTTTTAGATTCATCTCATCTCTTCAAGTAATAAATGATACAACATGCCAGTAATAAATGGTAATACATGTACTTGATTTTTATTTCTCTTTTCAAGTATGTGGTACTTCTATAATTATGTTGGTAATGTTATTAATTCTTTTATATAACACATACTCTCAAACGAAAATTGGATGGTAAATAATAATTTCCAGTCTGAAGTTTGCTATTTTGGAAGAAGTAATTTACAAGAAATCCTACTGTACATGCCCCCCCCCCTTCGTTGAGCCAAACCAAACAAATGGTGCTCACTACAGTGGCGGATCCAGGAATTTATTACCGGGGGGGGGGGCACACAATCGCATGGGGTGAAATATATGAAAAACGATGGAGCGGAGCGACCAAGCGGGGTGTGTCTTGGAAGGGGTCAGAACCCCCTCCCAGGGTAGGAGGCATTTGCAATTTTAGAACCACATTAGGCATATTTTCAGGCACTTTCTGGAGTACGTAAAATTGCTTCCTCCTACCCCCTCCAAGACTAGGCAGGCGTGGATTCACGGGGGGGGGGGGTGCCGAATGGCCCGCCCCCTGGCAAAACAAATTAAATAAAACATTAAATAAAATTTAAAAAAAAAAAATCCCCCCCCCCCCCCAAAAAAAAAAAAAAATTGCTCTTACCCCCATAAAGACTCAATTAAGACTGCTTTCATTTGTATGGTGTGACACTGTTAGTGATCTATTACAACTCAATTTCCTTTCAGACATTTTTATCAATTTACACTCTGAGGGGGAAATGTCTGGTCGGAGGTCTACCAACATAATGATTGCAGCTGAAATCCATTTCTTCCCGAACATATTTCCGCAAATTCCAGCCAGCATTATATCATTCACCCCTAATGTGCCAGCCTGTAGAAAGTTGATAAATGAAATGAAACCCTTCAGATGCTGTAAACATAGAAATTATATATGAAAGATGAACAAAAATAAGGATTATATATTTTCATGTGCAAAAACATCAGGTTCCACAAAGTAAAGATATCACAACAAACATGTCCCACGTGACATCATGTTTGTTGTATAATGATGTGAGGAGTGAGAGTGTTTGCATGAGTAGAAATCTGTCAACATGGATGATATGCAAATGATTATATGCCCAAGAGATCCACAACTATGTGAACAAATCACAGGAAAAGATGCTCTGTTCATGAAAATATCATGAAATTTGACATCCAAACACAATTTCTTTATATCATTTTCACTAAAAAGATAAAGAATGAAATAGATATCATTATTTTGCATGTGCAGAGGATTTGTTTTTCCAACAGAAGAAAACTACAATAAACTTTGAATAAAACTACTGGTAGTGGTATGTACTTGAAATAACAAAAATAACTCTTGTCCTCCATGCAAGTAATTTTTTTTTGGAGAGAACTCAACTTCTTTCATTGTGCCACTAGACATAAGACAAATACATGCCCCCAGTATGGGCTTACTGCAGCTGACATTTCTGGCCCCACATGCATGGTTAATTAGCAGTTTGCATAAAAATACTTAAAGTAGGCTACATTAACAACTTACTACTGTAACAGTAACATATATACAATTTCCACAATCAATCACTTCTATAGATCGTTTAAATCGAAGGGGAAATGGTTGAAGATCAAATTGGAAGCAATAATCATTAAATCACCAAGACATGATTATAAAAAGCAACTTCTTACATCATCCCCCTTTCTTTCTTTTCCCTTCTCATTATTCCCCCCCCCCCCCCCCTTTCTCTAGCTCCTCCGTCTTTCCCCCTTTCTTCCTTCCTTTCCCCCTCCTTTTTCTCCTCTCCCCTTTTCTCTCCTCCCTCTCTTCTTCTTCTTTCTCTCTCCCCTTCCCCTTTTTTTAACCGGGGGGGGGGGGGGGAGGGGGCTCGTGCCCCCTTTGCCCCCCCCTGAATCCGCCACTGCACTATACCCCGCTTATTCGGCCGGTCGGCTAAGTCGCCGCTTAATATTTTTTCACGAATTGGGCCCCTCCCTCGCCGCCGGTTGGATCCGCCCATGGCATGAACAAACTCGTCTTCGCAATGTGATTTTATTTTTAGAATATACGCACTTTCTCTTCGGGTTCCAAGTAAATCCTCCCAGATACTCTATATTATCTGCCTCAGCCTGTTTCTCTGCATGTCTCTCTCACTCTTCGTACACGTTTCTCTCCAATTGCCACTGTCTCCA
This sequence comes from Strongylocentrotus droebachiensis, assembly GCA_035222895.1. Taxonomy (NCBI): domain Eukaryota; kingdom Metazoa; phylum Echinodermata; class Echinoidea; order Camarodonta; family Strongylocentrotidae; genus Strongylocentrotus; species Strongylocentrotus droebachiensis. The sequence goes on from JAVYIG010002577.1 coordinate 210,671, forward strand.
TCCCGCCCCCTCTCTCGTGGTAGTATTATTAGTTACATAATATTATACAAATAATACACAGCAGTACCTTTGGCACAGTCTAGCTGAGGGTGTTTGGACTGTTTTGAAGGTACCGAGTGTGGGTAGTTATACTAATGCCCGAACAAAATGATGTGTATTATTTGTTTGATACGATTATGTTTTATATGTTTTATAAACTGACGTTTTGTAACATGATTTTACTAATGACCGGTCATTATCAAATTTACGCGTGAGGCAAAATAAATGCCTGGTCACGTGTACGCTCGCAACCACGTCATCATCTGATAATCTCAAATATCTCTGCACAAAAAACATTACTCCTACCAGCACAAGCAAAATCTTGCTTCATAGAAATAGATGCAAGGAATAGGCAGCATGTGAAATACTTTATGGATGCACCTTAAAATTTAATGGGATATGAGAGATAAAGAGAGAGAGAGAAAGAGAGAGGGAGAGAGAGAGAGAGGGGGGAGGGGGCATGTGCGGTAGGAATTCTTGTAAATCATTGAGGGCGGATCTAGCTTTTGCTAAAAGGGGGAGGCGTTGACCCAATGACGATTCCCCCCCCCCCTTCTATTTCACTTTTTTGTTTTGCAATTTCACTTGGCAGCTCAAGGTTTAAACCCCCTAACTCCCCTAGATCCGCCCTTGTCACTTCTTCTCCCGAAATAACAAACTTCAGACTTGAAATTAGTATTTACGACCAATTTTCGTTTGAGAGTATGTGATTATCATAACAGAATTACTATCAATACCAACACAATAGAAGAAATACTACATAATTGAAAAGAGTTCTCAAAATCATATATTATGTTTCCAATTTATTACTTGAAGAGATGAGATGCATCTAAAAGCACAATTATTTCACAATAATGCAACATAATTGTATAATAGAATGCGACATATAAATTTCAAATAATAAATATTTTCATATCAAATAGCATCTGGAAGGGGATAAAGTTATCTCATTCCATATTAATGATTGTCTTTTCCAGATAATCTGGAAAACAGAGTACCCACACACACAAAATAATGAGCATAAGAAAGGCACAGGATAGAATTGCAAAAGTGAAAGCTAAACATTTAAACCGTCGCAGGACAGGGTTTATTTTAAATTGATCACATGATGTTCTTAACATTGGCAACAATACTATTTTTCTTTAATCACTACAAAGATAGAATAAACTGCTAAGATAACAATAAACATGGGCGAGATCGTTGTCAAAAACTTGTTTTAAATGGCCATTTAAGAAAAAAAATTAAAGCTATTATTTTAAATCTCTCAATGTGTGGCCAATTTAAGGTATTTAAAATTTGTTTTCTCATAAAATTCTTTGCATCAAATGCAATATAGTCATGAAACAAAAATGGATGAAGTATATGCAGAAATTGTTGCTCTTTCTACTTGTGTATCTAGTATATTTTATAGCTCTCTGAATCAAAATTTGTTGAGCCAAACAACAAAATGTGAAATAATTGTTGTGAAAGACTTAATAAAGATAGTCATTGTAACAGTACAGTTCATGCAAAACAAAATGGTTACTTCTAATTACTAAGTGCTTCTTATTCTCATCAGCATCATCATGAGAAAAAAAAAGATACATAAAACACCCATCCCCTTCACTGATTATCAATCTAGAGTGGTATTCTCAAGACTTGTTTTTTGTTTAATTAGTGTCATATCAAATCTAAATTAGAACAAGCCATTTATAGTTAAATGTCTGTAGATAGTTGGCCGTGTGTGAGCGTATAGATTGGACATTCAATATAGCTTGCAATTTCAGTTCATTACATATTAACACACATGTAACTAGCACTTCTATGAACAACTGAAATTCTGAATGTATAAAATATGAAACCTAATGAATTAGTAAATTGTTTCAATTTTTTTCTTCAAATTTTCCTGCAGGTAGTACAATTTTCATCACAGCCGTGAATTATCTCCTGATACATTTTCCCTTAGTACTCCAACACAATAATTTCATTATTATATTTGCAAAATAACAGAAATATAAAAATGGCAACAAAAAAGCAAAATAAAGATAAAAATTCAAAATTGCAGGGGCCTGCCGTTATCAAAATGCAGCATATTAATAGCTTTATAGTAGGTTTATCCACAAGGAAACGGTTCTACCAACAAATCAACCGGTACACTAAGCTGGGATAGTCACTGATGTGATATGGCTATGTGGTAAAAAAGGGGGGTTCTCCCCTTCAAAATAAAAATTCATTATTGAAGCATACCTCACACCTACAATATAATAGTAACACATTTTATCATTACAAGCATTTAAAATACTGCATGCATACATGTACATGCAAATATACAATTTTAAAATTATATGTATAGTGAAGACTGTTCATTAAAATACAATTAAGGGAGACTAGAAAGTGATCTTTATAGGTAGATGGCCTTTTTGTACAGGTTCCTGTAGTACATGCTTCAATGAGAATAAGGATTCAATTAAACACAATATCTGGGCCCCGTCTTATAAAGAGTTGCGATAATTGATCCAAATCAATCGCAAGTTTGCTGTCCCCTGTCTCTTATGTACATAGTTGCGATTCATATCAATCGTAAATAAGTTGCGATTGAACTCAACTCTTTATAAGACGGCGCCCAGGTCTGTATAGACAGTGGAATTTCTATGCATTCCTATAGAATAATACATTGTCAGGTGGTCACAAGTTTCAATGTTTTTCATTTTGCATTTGAATATGTTTTATAAGATGGGACACAGGGGCCAGTTTGCTATTCCCCGTCATAGATATTTGTTTTAAATCACAACAATTTTCTTTGGCCTTGCACACAGCATAATCACATCCTCCTCATAAAATATATGTTTGATATTGAGATACAGCTGTAATTTCCCATAACCAATCTGGGGGGTGTTTCACAAAGATCCTAAGTTGAACTTATCTCTAAGTTGGACTTATCAGTTATGGAAAGCTGTTAGCATCTTTGAAAATATTTTGTTTAAGTTAGTTTAAAAAGCATAAAATGTTGATTCAAATCGTTCATATTTTCCATTATCAAGGAGATTTCATGTTCTTGCTGTGGAATTAAAAGTTAAAAATACCTGAATTTTTGCTTTTGAATATATTTTATTTTAAGGCTACAAATGACTCTCCATAATTTGTAAGTCCAACTTAGAGTTAAGTTCAACTTAGGATCTTTGTGAAACACCCCCTGGTCTCAGATCAGATCAACAGAAATGGGAGGGGGCAGGGCAAAAATGCTTGCTCTTTTCACTGAGAGTATACATCACTTATTCTGTTTTCTGCTAAACCTTTGCTCTCTATTCCAACACTAATTCATATACATTTTTATTACAAATATATTTACCTGACCTAAATTTGAGTCATGGAGAACATGCATGCAATATTAGTCTACTCGTACTTAAATTTACATTTCAGTTTTAAAAATGATGTCTTCATCAATGGCAACAATTTCCACAATGGCATATTAATGGATGTTTTAATATTTTATTTCTGTTATCTAGTACAAATTCATTTATCAGAGCAGAAATTTCTTCTGTCACTGAACCTTCTGCAAGAAGTAGTTGTTGCTATGTTAGTTCAACCATAGACAATCTTCTGAATGTCAATTACAAAAATGTTAAATCTAAATACAGAAGAGGGCCTATTTTCTCCATTTCATATATTTCAGATCATCAGAGCCCAGTTCAAAATGCGCAATTCAGGAACATTTCATAATGATAAATTGATGATAAAGAAATAAATATATATAAATATTCTATAGATTTAAAGATTACGTTGGTGTTGCATTCCATTTGGTCTTAAAGTGTACTGCTCACCTTTACAAAAAATTAAAAAACATTGGATTTGACTACATTTACAAGCAGCTAGAGTGGATAAATCAACCTCAATAAAGATTGACTCGGCTTTATATGGGCTAACGGATAAGGAGTATGTAGAAGATAATGAACAACATGAAATCCAAGTCAGATATGGGTTCTGTGCGGGCCCATAATTTTTATGCGAGTGCATACAGGTACACCACTTTGACTACTCACCAGTTCCTTTTATTTATGTTAATAGAGAGTGTACTTGAACCTGGAAAAAATCTCTTCACAGAAGTCATAATGAAACTCATATTTTCAAAACAGCATAATTACAACTTGGAACTGCTAACATACAGAGCAGAATACAATATTGTGATCGATACACTTTAAGCCAACATCGTTCATTCTATACGGTCCAACATTTGGATCAAAGTGGTTAGGCCTAATATAGGTAATGCTACCCTAAACCTAACCCTAAACCCTACCCTAATCCTGACCCCTAAACCTGACAAAACGTATTCACCGTAGGGTCAATGGCATTTCATGGATGTTTGCATTAAATATGTACTGGTAATACAAGTAGGCACTCTGGATTAGGATTCAACTGTTTCAAGCTCATATACAGTATATACAGTATATTGAACATCTATTCTAATATAGTCCGTTTGGAGCCAGAAGGTCGTTGACTCTGCATGACAGTCCCTCTTGATAAGGACAAATAGCATGGTAGAAATAAATTATGTGGAATTTAATGAATTCATAATCTCAATAAGAAATATATAACATGTATCTCCTCCCCCTCCCCCTCCCCCCCCCCCCCCCCCTCTCCTCCTCCTCCTCCTCCTCCTCCTTCTTCTTCTTCTTCTTCTTCTTCTTTTCTTATTTATTTTTATTACCAGGCAAATTAGATTTAGCTAAAACACTTGAACTGGATATAAGTATCAATTCAAGATATATATTACTTTTTCTCGGGTATTTAAATTCAGATATACATGTATATAAATATTTGGTGTTTGCTTTGAGCTAACACAGAAATTGCAGAATATACCTTTACACATAAAAGAGAAACAAAAAAGAAAGAAATAACAATAACAATATATATCTTTAAAGCACAGTATCCCAGAACCAGCAGGTACACGATTGCAATCTTAGACCTAATCTTGAGATCATATCATAGAATTGTATTTGGATAAAAACTAGCTACAGGTCATGCTAAATTTATTATCATGCAACAAATGAGTTGTATTATATGGACTAGTAAAATATCAGAAAATTAAAGAACAGAAACAATTTCTGAAAATGACATTCACTGAAAAGCACAAGAACCGATGCGAGTTACATACACTGATATTTCTTTCATAATCTTTAAGACATAATATACTTGAACATGTACCTCATGGGTACACCTTATCTGCACGTTGATTCTATAAACAATGCTTGATTCTATAAACAACACTATCGACTCTATAAACAAGGTTTCTTTCTTCAAAATTTGTATAGAATTTCTCCTCATAAAGATGAGGGCTGTATGACTGGCCAATTCATTATTGCTTCTCTGCAGCAAAAGGAACATCACACTTCTCCCACTCCACATAGACATATATGTATATGTCTATTTTGGTCTACTCATCTGTAGATGAACCCAGTGTAGTTTGCAAAGTTCAAAGGTCAAAGCAGCAACACCTGATTTTGCAGAACGATTCTGATATAATCATATTAACATTCCATTCCAGTATTAAATCATGGAATATATAATGACTGCATGCCCTTACAAAGCAGTATAAATACGGAATATCAAAATTCTAGGCCTCTGATTGGTCAAACTGCAGGCAAGAAATTTGCTACTGACTGCTGGGCAGTATAGCAAAAAAATATTGACTGGGCATTGTTCTACTTGCACATACAATACAAGGACGCATTGGTTGTGAGTGAAGTCAACACTGAATGTGGGCAGTGAGACGCACAATGATCTTAGATGGGTAAGTTTCCCCAGACTCTACAAATACATTCATTTGGACATGCATGTTTCGTTAGAATAGACATTAGGATGCAGTATATGAAACAAATATTGACTGCTCATTTGTGGTCAAGGTTAAAATTATAGCTCCTCTGTGATCACAAGACTTCATCTCAGGTCTCAGTACAGTTTTGAAATCACCTTGGGAAATAATTTTAACCATGCCCCTCAAAGCAGTCAATATTTGTATATTATTACACCGGCTCTAGCTACTATAACCGTAGCTCTCAGTGCATTTATGGAATACATCCTACCAGGTACACAATATGTTTACCTAGGAAAAGTGTCGCAATCGTAGACGTCAATTAAAATCTGTCTGTGGGGGGAATCAAACCCTATACCTTGTGACCTAAAGTCCGGTGACTTTTCAACTCGACATCAACACTGCTAGAGTACATTTTTCTGGGCTTAGCAAGAGTGTCCAATTTAAGGATCAACCCCTTGTTTACTGCTTCTCGGAAGCGATAGGAAAATCCACCTTCTTCCACTTGGCAAAGACTCGCTTGCTGTCTGGGTCATCATTGTACATGAAGAAGAAGCTCTTTGGGCTCAGGTTATATCCAGGTTTCCATAAATGCAGACGCTTGAACTCCAAGGCTTGTCCAAGCTGATTACCACATTGGCATTTTACAATGCCTGTATCGATAAAGAATGGTAGAAATGGGAGGATAATAGTTATATATAGTTTATATAATTCACCTGTATCAGAGATATGCAATTGGGCACTTGATACTTTATTTGCTTTCTTCGCTCTTCTGCACTGTCACTCGTTTGCCACACATGAAAAGTCAGACAAAACATATTAGGCACCAAATGACCGAACGATTGCTTTGTGCAACACAATGGCTTTGCAAAATTACCCATTTGCAGTCTTGTTTGGCACCTTTAAGTTTGAACTGGAAACAGTTAAATATCTTTAAGCCTCTGGTATATGTACCATAACAAATACAATGTGACCCAGGAAGATTATTTGTATGGCATATATTATAGAATTAAAAGCAAGAATCAGTATACTCCCCCTTGGAATTTTGAATAAAAATCGATATGCATAATTTTTTTTGTGCAGTTTTCATCTTTTCATGTTTTAATGGTAATTTACCTACTTTTTTATCAACATGTTTTAACTTGAATTGTGATGTGCATAACTTTAATACTGGAAATGCCCTAAATTATCACCTCCCCAGAATTAGAACGACATGTATGGCAAATTCACTATTTTTTAAAGGACCATTAGCTTATGGAATAGTATACCTCAGGAAATCAAAAAATACAAAACTCTCAATCTTTTTAAAATTAAATATAAACAATTTCTGTTAAATAAGTATGATAATCAGTAATACAATGTATTAAATTCATGTCATGTATATAAAGCTGATACATGTATTTCAAATACATTGCTTAAATAGAACCCGATGTATACAAAGCAAAGTATGTTTTGTGGGTGATTGGTCACCTCTCAGAATATCATCTGGTTTAGACTTACCAATTGTTCTGGACTCTCTAAAAGTTACGCAACCGGTGCGAAGATTGCGAGTCCTCTCAGCAATAGTAGGGTCGAGACAGGTGTAGTTCGCTAGCCTCCTCTCCAGGTCAGATGATTTGCAGATGAATTTCTCACATTTATTGCACAGAAGCTTGACATCTACTAGCTGGCTCTCCTTTTGTTGTATTCTCTTCATTTCTTCATTCTCTTCAATGTCCTTGATAATGGTCAGCTATTAAAGAGGGAAGTGAAAGAACCTTCTATTAAGACATGTATTTGTTTTCACATTCATATGAAAAGTGATTAAGACCTATACAAGTTGAAGAGTTGGTTACAAAACAACACTGGTAGATAACTGAAATCAAGGACAGCACACTTTGGTAAAATCTGTAAATACAGTAAAGTTTAAAGGGAAGAAAAGATACAACAGGCAACAGGAAAGGACAATATAGTGAGGAGCCAAAATAAGAAAGCAGAGTTTGTATAATGATTGGACTCCATACACCTTTCAGTTTATGACAATGTAGTAAATCAGAGCCATCTTTACACAGAGTTTGGTCAACTTGGTTTTACTGGGCCACAGCATGGCATATATTCTTTTGTTTTGTGCTTGCCCAACAAAGCAGTAGTCGCCATATTGTGTTCAACTTGAACCGGGTTGGCCAAACTATGTGTATAGATGGCTCTGCAGTAAATATGCCAATTGCTCCACCCCCCCCCCTCTTTCTCTTTCTTTCTGTCTCTCTCTCTCTCTTTATATCTCTCTTTCTCTTTCTCTCTCTCTCTCCCTCCATCTCTCTCTCTCTCTCTCTCTCTCTCTAATAGCAACATTCATAACCTTACCTTGTGTACATTTTAAAAATGTGAAAAATCGATTTGTCCCGATTTATGTTTCTTGAGAATGCGACACATTAGAGATTACATCTAAAATTATACAACAAAGGCCCTAATTTAATGAGTCCACCTTTCATTCGTGAGTTACAAAACATTACAAGGGGATTGAATGATTTAGATGTTAACTGTATATATGTATTTCCATCTCTATCTCTGTCTCCCTCTCTGTTGTTCTTAAAGGGGGAACAATCACCAATCAAAATAATTGGTGGACATGCTGTATATACAAAATCAACCTCTCAAACAATACTCAACAATCTGGGTTAATATTTATTTAGAGTATGAAGAAAATAAAAGATAACAACTCAAACTCGGGTTCCTTGCATATCCTTTTCTATGCAAGTGCATGCACATGCATTCAGGTCCATAGCCTATCATCTACTCGTCACTTTTACTATTATATCTCTTTTACAGAAGTACATGTATCATTGAAGGCTTGAAGCTAACATTTTGAATATAGTATAGCAGTATTGAGTCCGTAACATACAAAGCAACATACTTTTTTTATGATCCTCCTCTTTAAAATCTTTAAAAACTTTGCATGTAAATCTGCTGATTTTTAAGGGACACACAATGAATTCCAAAGTCCTTCCGAAGTGCATGAAAACATAATATCATTATGCGATTAGTGTGGGAAAAGTATAGAATATTATTGACTCTCTTGATATAGATCGACATACCTGCCTCTGACGTACTTCTCGATGCCATTCAACTGGTTGTAAGTCGTTTGCGTCACGAATCGCTGTATCCATCTGCTCAACCCTCTCTCTGTTCTTATGTTCTCTTCCTTCGTTAATTGATCCACTGCACACACAAAAAAATAGTAGATTGGGCAAAATAAAGCTTAAAAATCCAGGACAACTTCATTCTGGAAAATCATCATTTCCTTTTTTCCCGCTTTCCAGCATCCACCAAGAGACCCATGCTATGGTGACCCAACTTTCCTATGCAAGATAATGATTTGGGGTACAGATATTTTCAGGGACGACAGGCACACCAGGCATTTTGGCAAGTAATTAAAGGCTTGTTCAGGTGCCCTAAACCTCCGACAAAAATCACGCATTAAAAAAGAACAGCCTGAATAATTTTGAATTGAATTGCATCGACCATATACATGCAGAGCTGTCAACCTTGCAAACTAGATCTTACCTCTCAACGATGAGGAAGCATTTGGATCCTTCTTTTCTTGCTCGTCCCTTTGATTGCACCGTTCCAATCTCATTGCTGACAAAGTTGTACCTGATGATTACATTGCAAGCAGGAATGTCAAGACCTTCCTGGACGATATCAGTGGCCACAAGGAGATTTGCTCGATCTTTATAATGAAACAAACAATAGAAACACCTTGTTGTACTATTATCAACAAGTAATTGAATGTGGTGATGGTTATTTTACCTGACTGCTTAGAAAGCATAAATGCTTGTTAGTAAGCAACCAGACGGCCGACAGCTTTAGGTCCTCTTTGAGGGACCTGGTAATGAGGATTAATGCCTTACCAAAGGGCACTAGCGCATCGACTTGGTTTCGAACCCGGGTCACCGGATCGCGAGACCACTCCTCTACCCACTGAGCCATTGTGCTCCTCAATTATTAGTCAAAGTATTATGTGCATGTATATTCCTACCAACCCTTGAATACTACTTGATTGTTATATAATATGTTCTTTAAATACACTGCAGCCTTAGTTATCTTGAGCTTTGGTTTCAGCAGGTTAAAACATGATGATTTACTTTCAATGGAACAGTCAATTCAAGTGCCAACACTTTCAAGAGTTTTATTCTGCACCGGATTCTGTAAACTGCCGTACAATATCTATATTATCTGTGGGGGGGGGGGGGGAGGGGGCAATCTTTAAGAGCAGATTCATATGCTACATACACTGTATCACAAACAAGCACCATTAAAGACAGTATCCTCAAACATTCTAAAAGAAAACTCTAAGGCAATACCGCTTTTGAAGTCATTCAACGCAGCTTCTTGTCTTGCCAGTGTTAGTCCTTGATCAATATCTCCGCTCTGTCCAACTATTCGGACTGGCTGAATTGGAGGTTTGAGTTTCTTCAGTTCATCACACTCGTTGATGAATTTCAGCAAGGCATGTGTTGCAAAACGGGTCCTTGCTAGCACAATCCCTACAAAGAAAATATTTTTTAAAAATGTTAATATACATTCAAGTACAGAGCCATGATGACTGTCACTACTCCAATTTTGTGAAAAACAAATCTTATAAGCCTCGGAATAGAACTATCTAGATACATGTAGACGGCGCTATAGAAATGCCTATTATTATTATTATCATTATTATTATATAAACCAAACGCATTGGCCAAGATGGGACAAGTTCATATTTAATTGACATCAATTTAAGGAAATCCACATCTTGAATTTCAATCTAGTATAATACAGGAGTTGTTTTGTGCAAAGCTGACAAGGAAGTTATTTTGCTATTTAATACATACAGCTATTTAATAAAACGTATTTATTCATGAAGATATCAAAGGTATCATTTGACACTACCTTTTCCCCCACTCAACATTCCATCACACATAAGATTATTTTATTGTCGCAGTGGTTGGCATCGTATTTGGCTTTATAATTAAAGATCTGATAAAATCCAAGATACTCACCTTTTGATTCTGGTTCCTTGCTATACACCTTCTTGATCATCTCATGTAGACAGAGTAACTTGGGATTAGACAACGGATTCTCCTTACTCGCTAGTTCCTTCAACTCTTGCAAGTTCTCCTCATAGATCATCCTGCAGTGTCGCCCATCCCTTAGTTCATCCTGTCTCCCCCTTGTCTGTAGCTTGAATTTCTCTATAGACTCTAGTGCGTCCATGGCGCGTAAGTCCTCGTACAGCAGTAGGGCTAGGTTTAGACGGAACAGATAATTGGCACAGATTTCAAGGTTGGGGAAGCGAAGCTCTGCATCTGCACGAATCTTGGCAATCCAATTCTCGTACACTTGAGTTCCATATTTTGGGGAGGAGAAAGTGATGCCTTCATGGTCGTCCTGGTGCTTGGCTAGGACTTTCTGCTCAATCTCTTCCATGGCGGTTTCAAGGATGTCAATAAAGCGGGAACTTTCTGGGGTTAACTCTTTCTTAGGGACTGAAATTATTAGATCCTTTTCTGGTGGCTTGTTGTATTCCTTCATTTCTTGCTCATTTTCTGGCTTGTTGACAATCTTGACTCCATAGCTATCCAAGTTTGCACATAGAGTAACAATGTGACCATGTGCATCATCAGAAGTGCCTGTACCAACCGATGCGGTTAACCCTAGAAAAGAAATGTATTCAAACAGAATACATAAAAGAACATTCAAGGGATCAGGTAACTTTGTCTTAGATCCTTTAAAATAATCCTTGATTTAGCTCATGCTCCAATGAAAATTATAAACCTTTAGGTCAGTCAGGAACCCCATGACTTTTACAAGCCGATCGCCTGTCTGATTATCAAGATATTTATGATTGAAAAACAAATTCAAATTTTGCGTTTGCCAAACGGATTTCATAACACTACAGTCTATTGGAGAAAACGAGTATGGTAAAACCAGTCACTTAAAGGTTTTTACTTTTTTGAGGCACTTCTTGATCATTTTGAAGCGCAATTTTTGTAGGGCTTTAATGTAACCATGGAGTAGGTCCATGATGTAACACCATATCACAGACACTGATAACACGTTGGGCCGTGCATCTCAGATTTAACATTGTGAAACGATCCCTTTAAGTGTTGGGCCATGTCTTATAAAGAGTTATGATTGATTTGAAGCAATCATAACTTGAAATTAATTGCATCTACATCTCTTAAAGCTTATCACCACTAGTGTGGCTCGGAGGGATATAATTCCACACAGCGAGGTCACTGACAGGTGGCTATCTCATCAACTCAGCTCTCGAATAACATAAGAAATAGAGGATCATGGGGGACCAACAGGCACCAAGTGGGGAATTTTTCTATATAGAGGGAGCAAGTAGCTACAAGTAGGACAGTTTAAAAATGCCAAATCTGAGATGCATGGCCCTACGTGTTATCAGTGTCTGTGATATGGTGTAATGTTGAAAGCCTTAAAAAGTTGCGCTTCTAAATGATCATGAAGTGCCTCAAAGAAGTGAAAATCTTTGAGTGACCGGATTTACAATACTCAATTTCCCCGGCCAATAGACTGAACTGTTATAAGACCGTTGGGAAACAGTTTTTGAAATTCCTAATTCCAATCATAAATATCTTGATAATAAGAAGGGCGATCGGCTTGTAAACATCATGGGATTCCTGACTGACCTAAAGGTTTATGCACGATTATGATTGCAGCATGAGATTTAATGATTGTGAATCAATATTTTTTCTTGATACTTGATATTGCAGTTTTTGCGATGGTATTCCACTTTAAAACTTTCCTGAATCTTGTTATATGCATATGGCGCTGGATTAAATTTTTAAAAGGGTGCTGATGTACATGTACCTTGCCATCGTTACAAATTTCTTGCGAGGAGAGTGTTGCCAAAAGTGGCGCAGGCTGTACTAGAGACTCAAATTTTATGTTAACTTTATACAAAATTGATTGGTTTAAAAGAAATTGCCACCAGACGGCACAAATCAAGATTTGTGCCACAGCGTTAAAAAAAAAAATATCCTCAAAATTGCCATTTGCTTATAAATACACAAACAAAAATGCAGGTGTTTTTTTGCAAGGTTTTGCTGCTGCGTGCATATTTGAACCTAGGCCTTCAGTCAGCCAAAGCAGGCAAAAATTTAAGAATGTATTTAAATTTTGGACAATTAACTTACCAACCACCTGAGGTATTCTTCCTTGGGGACGTCCTATGGGCCACTTCTCTTCAGATATTCCTTGCTGAACTAGAACAGCTTTCTTCTCCCTCAGGTAATGTCTCATGATTTCATTGTAAGGATGGTTCAGGGTGGTGTGGTGACATTCATCAAATACCAGCATAGACACTTCAGGTAGCTTGAATTCATTCTGGGTCAGGGCATTCACTAGCACCTGGGAAGTTATCATCAAGACTCTTACATTGCCTTTCTCAAAGGCATCACGGAACATCTGCCCTTCCGCAAGTGATGTAACCTGTCCTGGAACGAATACATCTTGGAAGCCATCTCGCTGCTGCTTCTTCAAGTGCCTTGTAGGAACGATGAAGATGGCTTTGAAGTCATCTTCTTTGCCAGCTTCCTTCATTTTCATCATATTTTTGTAGCAAATGTGAGCTGCGGTGATAGTCTTTCCTGACCCCGTTGGAGCACAGATGACATAGTTGACACCTTGGAGTCCTGGGTGAGCTAATTCCACCTGGTAGCCTCTCAATGGTTTTGGATCCTTCTTTTTTTTTACAGGTTGGCTGAAGTCAAGAATGGAAGAAGCAAGTGCCCCTGCTGCAGATTCACCTACTTGCTCTGGATCTGATGCAGAATCTCTGACAACATCTGCTGAGAGATCATCTGCTCCAGAAGGTGCATTTGCACTATCTCTTACAGTGTCGCCTTCACCAATGACAGGCTGCTGTTGGTTGGGATTACTCTTAACCCTTGACGCAATCTCCTCTGCCTCACTGAGACTGAGATCGACAAGTCGTTGGATGTTCCTTAGACAATCAGGTGTTGAGGATGGTTGGATCGCATGTTCTAGGGTGTGTTTGATGTTACCAGCGGCCCCCAGGGATGAAGCTTGTGCTTGAACTTGTATCTGTGAAGCTGCTTGTTCATCACTAGTGCGCAAGGATCTTGCTGGACTTATCATCGATCCTGAACTGGAATGTGGAAGCTGCTCAGCATTAGCATTACCTGGATGGCCAATTTCAGTTGGATCGTTGCTCGTAAGTTGAAATGCTGTACTGATGAGCGAGTTTGAGTTAGCAGGAGACAGATGAGCAGGGGTAGCTGAAACAGCCTCACCTTGCCCTGGTACTATACTACTTTGCACTGTTCGGAGTGGCTCTGAGCTCTTCAAGCCATGATCAACAGACGCAGGATTACCCACAGGTTCATTGATTTTTAGAGATCTTGGTAAACTAACTGAACTGACATCTTGACCAATGTTGGCATGGACCACTCCAACAGATGACTGATCACTGGGTAAACCTTGCATTTGGACGACATTGCTTGGCATTGGTGGTAATGGCTCTGTGCTCTTTAATCCATGACTAGAAGTAGTACCAGCACCAGGATTTGGGCTTAATGCTGAGCTCTGTTGTAGGTTTCCACTGGTAGGGGAAGCTGCCGTTGTTGAACCCTGAGACTGTGAGCTTGGGACTTTGCTTGGTGGATCATAAGCTGTTGCTCCCGGTGAAGTGGTAGGGGAAGCTGCTGGTGTTGAACCCTGAAACTGTGAGCCTGGAACCTTGCTTGGTGGATCATAAGCTGTTGCTCCCGGTGAAGTGGTAGGTGAAGCTGCCGGTGTTGAACCCTGAGACTGTGAGCTTGGGACTTTGCGTGGTGGTTCATAAGCTGTTGGTCCGGGTGAAGTACCACCTTGATGATATTCTGGGCTGTTGTGTGGTCGATAATATGCAGAAGACTGACCTTGGGGCGTGCTCGGGGAAGGAATAGGACCTTGGCTAATATTACTACCCACAACAGGTGATCCAGGAGACGGCGGGTTTGGAGCAGGAGTTCCTAAGCCAGAAGGGCTAGATCCTTGTCCTTCGCTACTTAACTGAGACTGCTTGTACTCTATAAGCCGTTCTATAATTCAGATTAAGGTGAGAGAAAAGAAGGAAAAAATGAATAAAACCAGTGGCAATGAAATACATTCAGCTTAATTGTAAAACATTTACATTTTATAAATAGAAAGAATAGGAAAGTGTCTGCACTGTCTCTCTTTACATTGTATTTCCATTGCATACAAAAAATAGATGGAACTTCGACTGTGTGCTCCGGCCGCCATAGAGCAATTTTACAAACCAAGACGGAAGCAACTTTTAAAATTCAAGTTTGGCTCTGTGCTCTTTAATCCATGACTAGAAGTAGTACCAGCTCACGGATTTGGGCGTAATGCTGAGCTCTGTTGTAAATTTCCACTCTAACATTCTGGATAACATTCTATACTCCAACTGAGAAATACGGGATAGAAAAACGTGTCATGATTTGAAGATGTGTTAGGTACAGTGTATATAGAGAGAGATCGAAAGTACATGTAGATATAGATTCGGGATTGAGTTTTGAGCTTGACCTGCAAGAGGATAGGATCTTGTTCTAGTCAATTATACTATAGTAGACTGAAATCATTTCTCATTAATAGGTAATAATAAAATTATTGGAATATTGGAATAGGTCTACAACCCTATGGTATTTCTCATCAATTAGTTCTTTCCTGCCAATTTTGAATTTTAGTGAATTTTTAAAAATATGCATGTCTTTATTTCAACTACAATCACTATTGGCTGATCGTACGCACATGAAGGCTCGATTTCAGGATTGCGGCGCGGCTCGTCAGACATGATGCATACCTAGTATTAAAAATACTGTGTCAGTGTGTGCGACCGATTCAAGACTATAGCGACTGTACTTTCGGGCAGAATTTAAATGTCATTTTGGACTTTGTCCCGGCAATGACATGCCAATTCCCTCGGGCCTGTCTAATTCTGAACATATATTATTGACCATGAAATTTAAGTGCTAGGCTCTTAATTACGGATGGATAGGAGTAGATCTACAGAGCTACATCACTTTTAGAGCTAAATCAGTGTAAATATCTCCTATTTTATGACACTTCTGGAGTCGGCAGATGGGTGAGTTGTGTTAGTTATGATAATTGCTTTCTTTTAAAACTAGTTCTAACATTGAGAAATGGACAATTAAGATTTTAGCTTTTGGTATTTATTGGTCTCCCTACTCCTACTCCCTACTTCCCCCCTAAGAAAAATAACTAAATTTGGCCAATCGCAGACTCGGAAGAACTCAAATGCATACGACAGGCTAATCTTCATTCTCATACTTACCATACTTCTCCTTGGCTGCCTTGCATATATCCTGACGTCCAATGTCAAGCAGGTCATCAAACAGTTCACTCGGATCGTCTTCGCCGTATTTAAATTCGTTTGGTCTGTTTAACATGTAAACCCAGAAATTGCGGAAATTGTTCTCACAATCTTCTGTATCCTTCTGGGGTAATTCTTTTAAAAACACCCAATTATGTCTTTCTTCTTGAGTCAAATTATTCTGAATATACAACAAGATACCCCTGTAGCTAGTCTTTTTAATTTTTACCTTAGCAGCCATCACGACAGAAAAATTATACGAAATTTAACGTAAGTAAACGTCTTTCAGGTCCCTTCATTCTGTCGTGTACGTACGTAGGCGAGTCCTACAGTGATGAAAACTTTGCGTGCAGATCAATGGTACATGGTGGCATGGTTGGCGCAGGGAGGTGGAATTCCACCTCCCTGGTTTGCTGATGCGCGGTTGCATTTTAAGAGAGGGGTCAAATTTATTCGTAAATTTTGTGTATGGCTTTATTTCCTATCATTATGCAATAAATGTAATTATTTCTAAATTTTATTTTTTAATATAATTCGATATAGAATAATAACAGTCAAAAATTATGTGAAAAAGCATTAATTTATTAAAACTCATATATATCAGAACCCCCGCTTTACGAGTGGTATGATCCAAACGCGAAAAGTCAGGTTTGCAGTGGGGAATCCCCCACATTTATTTTTGTCAACGATGAATACATCAGGATGACGTCACTAAACCTGATGAAATGTTTGCGAAGAAAATTTTTGACTTTCACAAATTTTGTGAGAAAGGGAAAAACAGAACATATGATAGAATAAAGGAATATAAATGGAAACTGACAAACATCAACCCAAAGTGCCGGGAAAAAGCAAAAACAAAAACAACAAAAACAAAAACAACAAAAAGGCCTGAAGGTCAATACAACACCTTTTTTTTGTAATTGGCCTTATGGTAGAAAGAATGAATTTAAGAGACTCTGTTTCCAAAGAATAAAAATGACAGGATGTTTCGTGACATAATTTAAATATTGCTTCCATTTCATATTGTCGAGTCTCTCCATGGACCTCTCTCTCTATCTCCCTCTCTCTCTCTCTCTCTCTCTCTCTCTGGCTCTCCCTCTCTCTCTCCATCTCCCTCTCTATCCCTCTCTCCCTCTCTATTTCCTTCCCTCTCTCTTACTCACTCTCTCTCCCTCCCTTTTATATGGGTTAAACATTTTGTTTAAATCCAAGTCAAAATCTGATCTAACATTACTATCATATCACAAGCGCTCTCCGGTCTCTTGCAGACCCAAACTTATAGCTACTTGCGCCCTCTATATAGCAAACAATGCCTAGTAATCGGTGACCATTGGTCCCACAGAAGTATTTAAGAGTTCTGTGATTGGTCCCCATGATCCTCTTTTTCTTATGTTAATTGAGAACTAATTTTATGAGATAACCACCTGTCAGTGATTATGCAGGGAGGTCTAATCCCTCCTGGCCAAACTAGTGCAGTGAGGCACTGTAGCTCCCTCTCTCTCGCATGATTCTGCGTATTTCTTCAAAATTATCATTTCCAGATTATAGTGTGCATAATTATGATCAGTAATTAGTAGCCAGTCACAACGATGAGGACAATAAAACGTTCAACAAACTTACACTACATACCGTATGGCAACAACAAAACTATAATTGTTTATATAAAATTGTCAATTTAGAATCGGTTATGACTTTAGCCGGTTTGACTGAGTTATAAGGCCGAACCATATTTAAGGGAACACAAATGAAATATAGAAATGATAATTAAAACAGTTGAAATTAAAGTCCTCGATCGAGAGTTGAACTGTCAATGACTTTAATTTCAACTGTTTTAATTATACTATAGTGCTATGATTATATGTTTAAAAGGTTATTCCCTGACATTATCATCTTGATGACCATCATTCTACATACATGTATCACAATCAAAGCATTCGTTTGGATGTGGCTTGCCATTGCCCAAAAACTCATTTGCCCCGACAGAGGAATTATTTTCTGAATAATTTATTAGTATATCGGTCAGTTAAATTTGGTGTCGCTGAAGCCACAAGTCCGTCTCGTTGTTAACGCGTGGCGGTCCCGGGTTCGATTCCCGGCCGAGACATTTTTCAAACCTTTTCCAAAAATTTCCTTTTCGCATTAATATAATTATATACACATAATCAAATAGTAGAAAGAAATGTATAGACTAATTCTTTATCTTTTGTTCCTTCCTTGAAATGAATCGAACTGAATTGACATCATATTTCCATGAGGTATATTGTAAATGCCCTGCATTTGAAATGAATTTCATATACATATCTGTCAGGTTAGCTCAAATGTATATATTGTAAGCCCTATTTCGATTGGAATGTTACATAGAAGAAGTGACATTTATGTTAAGTTAATACTATAATAGTCTTATACAATTTTGTAAGTACATCTTTAGGCTACTCTATGCCTGTTGAGAGAAAAAATAATTGGAAAAAAGGGAAAGAAGAATTAAGAAGAAGGGGAAGAAGCAGGAGGAGAAGAAGAAAAAATTAGAAGAACAAAGAGGAGGAAGAGGAGGATGAGAATGAGAATAAGAAAGGGTAGTCTAAATACGTGGGCGTGGCAGTCAACCCACGTATGTTGGGGTTATGGGTTATGGGTGTCCGTGTCTGGACATAAAGCCTTCTCTTTTGTCTTCGGATTTAACGAAAAATATTCATCCAAATATAGCTCTAATCATGTATAATTGTCCTTTAGATGATTTATGAAATGTTGCTTGTAAACTTCTTAAAATTGCCGTTTCAATTAAACTGTCCATAAGAAAACACGACCAGGTCGCACACAACGTCTGGGTATATAATAGCTCGACGCATAGGCACCGGAAGTGGGGGGGGGGGGGGGGGGGGCAAAACGTATTTTTGACCCCCCCCCCAAAAAAAAAAAAAAACGCCCCCCCCCCCTCCCCAAAAATAGAAAAAAAGCAGTAAAGGAGTAAACATGGTTAGTATTTTTAACCCTGAAGAACATAACAATAATAAAAACCTGAATTAAATCACATATACAATTCCATTCAAAGAAAAAGGAAAGTTCACAGGAATTAAATTTCATAAACATTGCGCATGCCACCTATACGGTATTTATCAATGGTGGTCTTTATAATAGCGATACGCGCATATCGTGGACATATTGTGCGAGAATGGGAAAGCGTGTCTGTTTTTTGTTAAAGGGGGTGAGAAGAAATGAGCCCCTGAACGCTGGCGTACTGATGGAGGGGGGGGGGGGGGGGGGGGGGGAGGGGTGTATTTCTTATTCGATACCAGTGATTTACATATGTTGCTGTTATGACATTATTTTCCGGTATTTTTTTTCTCCATTTTTTGGTAAGTCATACCTTTTTAAGCGTTTGTTGGAAAATAAGAAATTCTCAAATTACAGTCGGGCGAAAAATACGCTTATTTAGAAGCCTTTATGTCATGGTCTGCAAAGTGGCTGGGCTCGAGCACCCCCCCCCCCTCACTTTTTGAAAAAGTATGTCAAAGAGAAAAAGAAAGAAAGACGGGGTGAAAAAATAAGTGACCTGCCAATGTCACAAATAAGGTATAAAAAATGCTCATCTGACCGTAATTAAGTGCCTATAAGCCCAGAGCTTACGGAGGCTCCGCCCCCGGACCCCACCAAGGGCTCTAAGGCGGTCCTCCTGGATGCTCATCTGGGCCGTAATTAAATACCTAAAACCCCTGAGCTTCCGGGGGCTCTGCCCCCTGGATCCTCATCTGACCGTAATTAAATACCTAAAACCCCTGGACCCTACCAAGGGCCCTAAGGCGGTCCCCTGGATGCTCATCTGACTGTAATTAAATACATAAAACCCCTGAGCTTCCGGGGGGTCTGCCCCCTGGATTCTCATAGCTGACCGTAATTAAATACCTAAAACCCCCGAGCTTCCAGGGGCTCTGCCCCCTAGACCCCACCAAGGGGGGCCCCTGGATGCTCATCTGACTGTAATTAAATACAGAAAACCCCTGAGCTTCCGGGGCTCTGCCCCCTGGTCCCCACCAAGGGCCCTAAGGCGGTCCCCTGGATGCTCATCTGACTGTAATTAAATACCTAAAACCCCTGAGCTTCCGGGATGCTCATCTGACCGTAATTAAATACCTAAAAACCCCTGAGCTTCCGGGGGGGGGGGGTAATGCCCCCTGGACCCCACCAAGGGCCCTAAGGCGGCCCTGTGGATGCTCATCTGACCGTAATTAAATACCTAAAAACCCCGAGCTTCCAGGGGCTCTGCCCCTAGATCCAACCAAGGGCTCTAAGGCGGCCCCTGGATGCTCATCTGACTGTAATTAAATCCAAGTGGACCCCACGCCAATTTTAGGTTCTACCTGGACCTGCACGTAACGTGTAAGACTTGTGATGATGCAGATTTGAACTTCCGACGACGATTATTTTCGAAAACGGCACAACGATTCGTCTTCTTTCTTAATAATTTAATGAAACGTCAAAGCTTCCGCGGAGGAGGGAGGGGGAACTCGCCCCTCCCTGCACCCACCCCCTATTATTACGTCAATGCTGGTCACGTACCATTACGTACCAATATTTGGCTCGCATAATTTCAAATTTGCCCCCCCCCCCCTAAGAAATCTAGGATCCGCGCCTGTAATACCCTAAGTTCAAGGTTTAGTTTGCATATTTTTTTGACTGTATATTTTTAAAGCGATTATTTAAAAAAAAACTCTATGAAAACAAAACTTGAAAATGTATGTCATTGTCATTTAAAAATACTTGCTCCAAGTGAATATAGGGCCTCAATTTTTTACCAGGTCCGAGTTTGTCCCTAATACCGAGTTATAACCACTGACCTCTAACGGATCCATGCATGTAGTCACTGTTCTTTAGCTCCAGTCACAGCGTACTGAAAAAAGGTTGTGACATGCGCAATCGTACTATCCATTCGAGCTCCAAATAGTACCTCATCTGCTATCTCTACGGGAGGAAATTATTTCAGCGCTCCATGAATTATGCATGTCACAACTATCTCTTTCAGTATGCTACGGCTCTAGTTATCTCTGACGGCGTGCGCATGCGCAGTGCATGATTTGCTTCTGTAGTACGCCGATATGCCATAGAAATATGGATGGAACTCGAGGACGGACGGACGGGTCAAGTCTGTATTCTGTAAAAGATGTATGTAGTGACGGGTCGTGAATTAATGATGTTTATGGCACGGTGCATTGATCGTAAAATGGTAGGTACGAACATCTGTGACTTTGATCACGTTAAACAATATTTTCTTCAATGAATGTGTGCATGTGTAGCCTAGCAAGTAGCATATCTGTAGTGTAGATCTACAGCCGTAGGCCCAGACATAACTTAAAAGTGAGAACCGAACGCTTGCCAGCGCCAGGCTAGCGCCAGCGCCAGCGCCAGCGCCACGCCAGGGACACACATCACAGCTGCATTACTGCTATCCTGGCTGTGTATTAAAACCTGTTCCATTGATTCTCAACATTTCAAACACCACTGTACAAAACTCAACTGCAGTAAATGCAATTTTTTCAACTCACCAATGACATGTTTTAGAACTTTAGTCAAACTCAAAGGAATAATTTAAAAATTAAAATTAGACCTAGATGAGTAGATCTAGATGAGTAAATCTAGTGACAGTGTCTAGATCTAGATAGATCTACAGCCAGACAGCCACATCGGCATCATCATGTGTGCATTTGTGTGTGTGATTTGTGTATTGACTATTCATGTGTGCATTTACTTCCAATTATCTCACTTATGATTGTTAGCATAAGTCATCAAATGCTTCCTATTTCATTGTAATTTTGCATTTAAATTAAATTTGAATGTGATATTTTGTATCTATCAATTTATATGTTCATCTCATAAGCAAAAACGTATTTAGACTCTACGTTTTTTACCTTTTCTTACATGTAGGGTGTCTGAACGATTTTTCAATTTTCAATTTGGGATCGTTTTTCACCATTTTTGTTTGATATTTGAATAAAAAATGTAATCAGAATAGTCTAGTACATTTCAAATTTCAAGTCTCAGCGATGTTTCTATCAAAAGATACAGCCCCTCCAAAACGCTGGTATATTCATATCATTTTGCTCAAAATCGACGAAAAAGACGTCCACGCAGAGTGATGTTGTTTTGCTAAATTCAGACAAACAGCTGTATCGCGCGATATGCAAGCGTACACATATCGTACGCATGCTGCTAAGCTAATGCGCGACTTGCAGCTTGAGCTACGTTGTCTCCGCGATGCCTGCCATTGACTAGTATGGGTGGCCGTTCGCGCCATAGAACCCGGAAGTGAATACACGTTGTAGTCAATGGGAATATCGCGGGGACAACGTGCACGTTGTCTCCGCGATACTCCGCGATATTGCCATTGACTATAACGTGTATTCACTTCCGGGGATTATGGCGCGAATGTCTATCCATACTTTCATTTACTATACGCGCAGATGGTACGCATTGAACCATGGTTTGGACTGAGCGGAGCTCACGCCTCCCTAATTAGCTGATTCCAAAAATGTGGGAAGGGTATTTTTAAACTGTTGGGGCGAGTGATCTCTTGGGGCTAGCGAAAAAATAAGTGCATACATATTTTCCTTACGTCTTGCCGGACATAAGCCCGGGGGGCGCAGCTCAGGAAAGTGGCAAATTTTGGAGCTAGGATGCAAACAACATTTAAATCGCTGTTTTGACCAAGATATTTTTAGAATTTCGGGGGTGCGCCCCCTTGGGGAATATGGAGAAAAACCTGCTCTTTCATATGACACCCCATTTATTGAGTTTCACCTTCAGGATCACAAGCCCCAAAGGTTTGAATTTCAATTTTTTTCATAAAATCATTGACCAATTTTCATGGTCGCGCAATGCACGTAGACTGCATAGGGATGTGTGCAATCTCTATGGGAAGTATTTTAGCACACAACATCGGGTGCTCGATCAGACACCCTATTACATGTTTTGTTAATGATCGAATCACGAACGAAGCCAACTGGGGGACGGGCCCGTTCTAATTGGTCAATAAATCCAATGCTATGAATAATTCATGCGGAGTAGTAATATCTAAATTGCAAAAGGCTCTCGTGGCGGTCGCACGTTCACGCCGGGTATCTAGACTCATCTCAGCCGCTTAGCCAGAGTCACGAGGCCTTGTCAAAAGGCTAGATGCCCAGAGGAGTCGAGCAACCTAAGTCCAAATTGTAATTATTCTCTTTGCATATTTTGATATAATGTTTCCCAACCCGCTGTTTGAATATTTGCTGATGCACCTGCTGAAGCTTCGGCATCGGCGTCGGAGCTTCCTGGAGTTACTTTGCTGGAATGGCCAGGGCCCAGGCTTCAGTTTCTTATACCTTGAAGACCTTGAATACCAAAGCTTCTGGAAGAAAGCTGTCTCCAGCTGCGAAGCTTCCAGGTCTAACTTCAAGGGGGGGGGGGGGGTGCCGGGATGTCCCAGCTCCAGGTCTTGCACCATAGTCGTTTTACATCTATATCTTGCTTGCTGGTCATATCAGGAATGTCATAATTGGAGTGTCTACTGGGAGAATGGTGAATTACATGTATATTGCTCATTCTTCCAGTATTTGTCAAGTCTGGCTTTAAAGCTGTTTACCGAGGTTGCAGATACCACCAACTCAGGGAGGGAGTTCCAGTCGTTGAGGACCCTGTGGCTAAATGAGTCTTGCCTGAGTTTGGAGTTGCACCTGGGTTTGGTCATTTTGAATGCATGCCCTCTAGTTGTTGAATTGATTGCAGGTGTGAAGAATGGCAATGGCAATGTGACCGTGTACTACATGTAGGTCTACTAATTGGTACACAATGAAAAATGCACTGACTTTAAAACCTTTCAATTGTACAGAACTACAGTTGTACAGACATGATGATGTACCATTCCCCCAACTTCATAAAAAGAATCAGTTTCATTAAATATATAATCCATTTTTCTTAAATTCTTTGTACAGATGGATGCACTTTGATGTGGACTTCCCAATATGATTCATGCAAACAACAAAAGGAGGAGGAACGATGATTTCTGCATTCCAAGATGATGTCTGACAATGTATAGACATCACGAGCACCAAAGTCTTGGGCAAGAACAATCTGCCAGTCCTACCACATCAACAGAAAGATGCATCCCTATTAAGCGTCGTTTGCTTAACAAATTTTACTCGTCCAAAAGAACTGCAAGTGCTCAAGCAAACGGTAGAATACCAGTGTCAGATGCAGAGCTGTCTTGTCATGGTGTTGACCAAGTTGAGCGAGCAGAGGCGCCACTAGACTTACGCAAACGAAAGAGAGCAACAAGTAGCAGTTTACCTCATTTCAAGTGGGAGAGTGAGGATAGGCAGGAACAGGCACGCCAACAGCTGCAGAGTCCCGACACAATCTTGGAACAGTGCCTTAGAGGTGTAGATCCTGTAACTGGAAGGCCAACTGTGCAGAATGTCCTTCGATATCATGATCTCTCCAAACTATCCATTGGGGAAAGAACCGAGTTGGATAAGATGCGTGATGATGAGATTCTAGCAAAGTATTTGAAAACTGCTTGTGTACAACGTGACCGAGCATTGTACCATTCTGAGTCATCTGCCAGAAGGCCATCAAATTCAAAAGGTACGATATCAACTATGTTGTTTGATCAGGAGCCACACTGGGATGGGCCTGACAACTTGGGCTCAAGGCTTTCAAGTAAATCTTCAAGAGCTGATGCCTTTGGCCGTTCGAATGGCTCAACCCCCACAAGGCAACATCAACTATATGAATCGCAAAGTGAAGTCTATTCCGCAATACCGCAAGATCTTGCAAGAATGGGAAGTGATCTTTCCACCATATCGGTCAATGACCTCTGGGAACCTGTTGTTTCTTCTCAGGATCTTATTTCTGTGCATCATATTTCATCACTCGCCGCAGATGAATCTGATAACTTGCCACAGATCGGAAACAGTGGTATTACAACAGAATATGAGATTCCATCAAGAAATGTGACGTTGAGACAACCAAAAGGGGAACAACATTTTGTTGCTCATTCTTGCCAGAGAACAACAAGCCATAGCAACGTTTCATCAGGAGGAACAGCAAGTTCAGGAGAAGCAGAACACTTACATGTAGGTGTGGTAGAGAGGTTGCACAATCATATTGAAAACATAGTTGTGAAAAGTGAAGCTGACACCTGCAGCTTCGTAGAAAATGGGCAGAGATTAACACCAGCACCTAACGCTGAAAGAGACCCAGAGTCTAAAGCCACTGTTAGTGTAAAGAATGCAGCGGTTGGAGGGTGCCCTATTTGTTCCGATGTAGTTTCTGGATACCATTATGGCACACATTCTTGTGAGAGCTGCAAAGGTTTCTTCAAACGAACTATCCAAAACAAGAGAAATGAGCGCTTAGCTTGTGCCTTAGCGGGCAACTGTGTGATTATTTTGCAGAATCGTAAAACACTGTGCCTACTGTCGTTTCAAAAAATGCCTGGATGTTGGCATGAAGCAGGAAGGTAAGTGTTTGCTACTTTTTCTTCAAAAAGTTTTATTTCCTTCAAGGTTAATAAACACTAAACCCATTTTCTTGTTTTCCCTTTGGGGAAACAAATTTAAAGGGGAAAATCCACTCTGGCACCATGTTTGCTTTGAAACGAAACAAGGAAAATACATGTACTGGTAGACCCCTTTGAAAACAGCTTATACAATGTACAATGTAGCTGTCAAGGGCAATCCATCCCATGAGTGGAGAATAAATAAATAAAAAAATAAAAAAAATATCAGTTAAAACTTGAGGAAAATCAAAGGAGATACAGGGTGTATGTACATGCATGTAAATGAAGTTCCAAAGTTGTGATTGTGATAACAGAGATTGGCATGTCTGATTATCTTGGCCGGGTGAGCAGCTCTTTTACTTATCATATATTTAAAAAAAAAAGTATGATTCTCAAATTTTCCTCCATAGTTTGTCATTTCTTTATCCTAGTACAGATATGTTATTGCCTTTAAATATTAGACACAATGTACATGCCCCTCTTTGTTAAACAAGGAAGAAAAGGGTCATTCTTCAAATTAGATTCAATAAAAGTCACAGAATGATTGGGGAGATGGTTTCTGCTTCTAGCAAAGTCATGGAGTCATCAGTTTAAAAATTCCTGTTTTTCAGATTTTCATCAACCTTTTTACAAACAAGTTTCTCATATTTTTCCTGCTTTTATTTAATAATAAATTGATATCAGGTTGGACTTTTTTTTAGTTGTCTTACTCTTGAGCCAAATTTGATTGCCTAAATGTAGTCAATATTGTCTTTATCCAAAATGTAGTCAATAGTGTCTCTATCCCAAATGTAGTCAATAGTGTCTTTATCCCAAATGTAGTCAGTAGTGTCTTTATCCCAAATGTAGTCAGTAGTGTCTTTATCCAAAATGTAGTCAATAGTGTCTTTATCCCAAATGTAGTCAATAGTGTCTTCATCCCAAATGTAGTCAATAGTGTCTTTATTCCAAATGCAAATGTACTCTGTACTTCAATTTTCTCAATATTTGCACTGCTTTTGGTACATTGTACATGTAGATGTATATGTACATTTTTCATGTGTAGATGAGTATTGAGTGTGATGAAAATCTGTGTAATATCATGTATCTTTAATAATGAATTTACTTCAGGTTTTTATCAGTGTTTTTCAGTTCTCACTATTTCCTTTTATTCTATCTATCTAGCTGTCAGAGGAGACAGGCAAAGGGGAGGAAGGAGTATGTACGAAGGATCCTCTGAGCAAAGAAGACGGCTGCAGCTGCAGACACAGCAGCAGCAGAATGAAGCCCTCGGGCAGATCAAGAAACCTCGTAAACCTCGTAAACGGGCCCCCAGTACAACAACTCAACCTCCAGCGGGGACAGAGACGATCAAAGTCTTGACAATGTGAGGATGCTCCCTCAGCAAACTCTTGGACACCAGGAACGCATGCCGTCCAACCCCATGACCTCCAACCCCATGACCTCATCCGCTTTAATACCCACAACTTCAACAGACATCTCTAAGCCGCAGCCGTCAATGTCCACTGGAAGTACAACAAGTAGTGACTCCTGTGACGAATACATTCTTTACCTCAGAAAACTGGAAAGCATTGAGGCAACGTTCTTCAATCCCTTTGGCTTGCCAAGAATCTCCATTGACCGGTGTCACAGTGAGAAGAGCCTCCTAACGGGATCCTATTATCTTATGGATCATTTCTGCAAGAAGATGCCTTCATGGATTGAGATGCTGCCATACCTCCAAGACCTAGAGGTAAGTAGCCTCCATTCCTGTAGATTCATACAAGTACATGTACATACATGTATGTATAATTTCAGGAATTTGTCTTTTAACCCATTGATTGCTGAAATAGGTTAATCCCATACAGTCAGACCGCAGCGCGCGCGTTAATGAGGCTGAAAGCCGATTTTTACTCAGCGTCTCTTTGGTAATCTCGTGCATTCACGTGTGCTGAGATTCACGAGATTTTTCGTGAGATTTGTAAGGGTGTACAAACAGCTGCTTTTGTGGTCGATAACTTTAGTCAACATGGCAGCACGCAACGGTAATTACTCTAGAGATCTTCAGCTTCAGTTTGATATGAAACTTGCCATATTTCACAATTTCGAAACAATCTTTTTTCACCACTTTTATGGTCGTTATTTTTGTAACATTTCAACAGCTATTTTGTACCCGGAATTTCGCTTTTGGTTCCTGACTTTGGTACATAATTAATTTGTTTACTTTGAGATTCGTTGGAAAGATGAAAAGTCACTGATCAAAATAATGTCAAAACCTAATTGACGCAAAATCATGTTTTCTTTATAATCATAATAATTAAGACCCTAAACACCCGGAAATTACCAATTTGTTCTTTCTATGATGGCGCGAAATTGTGTGGTTTCATACTCGTGCACGCTCGCCGTCTGAGCAATGACAATGTATAACTGATTATTAAACTCCAGGGAGCTCCGCCGCGCCACAAACTGGTCGAAAAAAATAAGAAAAATGATTAAAAAAGAAATATTGTAGAAAATAATGATCAGAAGTGCAATTAACGTATTTGATCCAGGGTCCTTAGATCGTTGCCATGACTGCTTACGCGCACGTGCATTACAGGCGCACGCCACAAAACTAGGTTACTTAAATCTGGTTTTCAGAATGTTAA
>JAVYIG010002578.1:0-22500 GCA_035222895.1 Strongylocentrotus droebachiensis
TTAAAGCTTTCAGCAATTTCTTTAGAGTCACTTACAACTGAATTGTTACACTTAAACACGGAGGAATTTTTCTGATATTTTTTTCTCTGGAGAATATCATTAATAGTTCTCCACGTTTTATTAATGTTTCCTTTAAATGTACGAAACTTTGAAAAGTAATAATTTCTTTTGGCACTACGAATTTGGTTTGTATAAAGATTACGGAATTTGTTGTAGCAATCTTTTCGGAGTTCAGTAGGATTTTTAATGTACTTTTTGTAAAGGTAATTTTTTCTTGAACACATCCTTTTCAGTTCTTTAGTAAACCATGGTTTATTATTTTTCTTATTAATGATTTTTTTGAGTGGAAAACAAGTACAATAGATCTCAGAAAAAACCTCCATAAATTTCTCATACATCAGGTTTGGCTCATGATAAACAGAAAGCAAACAGGTAAAATCAATTTTAGAGAGATCTCTAAGAAAACAGTTGACATTCATATCATTAATTTGAAGGTGGCTGTAGATGGAGAGAGAGAAAGAGAGAGAGAGAGTGAGAGAGAGAGAGAGAGGGAGGGAGGGAGGAAGGAAGGGAGAGAGAGAGAGAGAGAGAGAGAGATGGAGACAGAACGAGAGAAACAGCGACTCAGTGAGAGAGAGAGAAAGAGAGAGGGAGAGAGTTGAAAGACAGACAGAGACAGTCAGAAAGCAAGGGAAGAAAAGTCAATACACAGTGTAAAGTAATAACAGGAAGGTTTTAAAACAAACAGGAAGAGAGTGAAGATGATGAAAGAATTAAAAGAGAGAAACGGAGACAGAGAGAATAGAAGATAGTTATACATGTACATGTATGTCAATAAAGAGAGGAAATGAAAAGAAGAATGACAGAAAGGAGGAAAGAGGAAGGTATGCTAGAGATAATTTGCAAAGAGAGAGAAGAAGAGAGAGAAGAAGAAAAAAGGCCTCAGAAAAAGGCCAAGAAAAGGAAGGTAGATCAGTCAAATAAAGCATCTTTTTGCAAGTCACAGTGTTGCAATTGAAAGTAGAGTCCACCCATCTGCCTGCACATGTATAGGTTCACCATCCACTGCCAATATTAACCAGTGAAACTGTTTAGATGATCCATATTAGCCATGTGTGCCATTCTGTAAACATAGACTTGGCCTAGACGTGACAGGGGGTGAACGCATCCATCAAGCTTTATTTGATTTCGCTCGGATAATAAGTTACAGGAGGAAACGCGTGTGCCCTTGTATCACGCTCTTAAGATATTAGGGCATAGCCAGGATAGTGGATCTGGAGGGGGATGGGGGGACGGCAAATGAGTGTAAGCTGTACACACTATGTGGATTTAATAATATGGATTGCCTGTGTACTAACCAATTACAAGAGATGACAGTCCTTGAATGCCTTGAAGGCATAGCATAGACAGTCAGATATCTAGTGAGAGGCGTAGCCAGAGATAGATGTCTTCAAGGGGCGTAGCCAGAAATTAAATGTTAAACGAGGGAGGCAAGATCGATGCGAGTAAGTAAAAGGGGTATTGCCAAATGTAGGATAACATGAAAAATGAAACAAAAATTCATATTGATGAACCAACAAACAGATACAAAGAGAGAGAGAGAGAGAGAGAGGGAGAGAAGGAGAGAGAAAAAAGAAAGAGTATACAGAGTGATAGTTTATGAAGCACAGGATTGAATTTTGGGTGCTTTCATAGGCAATTAAGAGAATATTTCAGAGCCACATACAAGTATAGATTGATGCAAAGGGCATAGTAGAGACTGATTTATATTAGGGGCTTCAATAGCAACAAATCAAATGAGATTAAAATGGATATAATAATGTAATTTAATAGTAGGGATGGAATAATAAGAATAATGATTCAACATTTTTGTATAACACATTAACAAATAGGGATAATTGTATGTCTCTATGTGCTTTTAATACAGAACAGAATACAGAAGGAGTAGAAATGTTGCAGTGCATTCATTATTGTGAGATTTTACAAATGTATATATAGACTATGACAGTCTGCTAATTAAAGTTCAGGGATAAAACGTAGAGGTGAAAGGAGGATACGTGATAGTGTACTCAATACAGGATCAGATTTGTGTGCTTTTATATAGGCAAGAGAATATTTCATAGCCACATACATGTATATAGATGGATGGATGCAAGGGGGCAGGGTAGAAACAGATCTATATAAGGGGGTTGGCAACAATTTAAATGTCAAGGGGAGGGGGGCATAGCAGAGAGTATTAAGAGGAATAAGATAATGTAATAATAATGATAATAAAAATCAAACGTTTTTATGTAACACATTAACACATAGGGATAATTGCATGTCTCTATGCGCTTTACAGAACAGAATACTGAACAAGTGGAAATGATGCACTGCATGGGTTCATAATTTGTGTGATTTTACAAATGTAAATATGACAGTCTGCTATTTAAAGTTCAGGGATAATTAAAATGATAAGCATACAGGTGAAATGCATATTACTTGGTAGTGCACTATATAAATACAGGATCAGATTTTGTTTGCTTTCATAGGCAATAGAATATTTCACATACACATATGTATAGATGGATACAAAGGGCATAGATACAGACATATGGATAAGGGGCTTAGCCACAAATTCAATGTAAGGAGGGGGGGGGGGGGGTGGGCAGAGCAGCTGAGAGTAAAATGGGATATAATAATAATCGTGATGATGATGATAATAATATTGATAATGATAGTAATATTAAAAGCAACAATGTGCTTTCTAAGACAGAATATTTATTTCATGACATTTCAATTTGATTATTTTGCCTGACTGCTATTCTACACGGGGCAATGCTCATAATATCGCTGATATTCTCAAGGCTTCTGAAAATATTTTGGTGACATTGTCTCTTTTGTACATCATGTTACTGTATCAAAATGTCAATTTTGACGCTTGATTGGAGAGACACAAACAATTTGATATCAGAGGTAGATTAATAAGTCCTTAATTAAAATTCCTAAAAAGTATGAAACAATATTTTCAAAGGAGGGGGGGGGGGGGGCAGGTCTCTTATCATTGAATAGTTACATTAAAAATCAGGTTTCCCTTGCTTCGGCTGCTCATATTTTTAACTTGTTCGTTCAATAACAGTTTGACTCTAGAGATTAGACTAGGGTTGCTATCCAAGTCTCAATTTCAATTAAATAATGTGTTGGTAATCAGTTGCAGCACAGTCACGAAGAGCTCCTGTCTCTGTACAGAATTACACATGCAGCCCACATAACAACCACACACATACACAGACAGTCCCCATATTCCAAGGTCTAGCTAGCTGAAAGCGGAGCTTGACCGAGCATTCCGGTTGCTTAGTTAAAATAAGCATCATGAAGTTGGCAACTAACTAAATTAGTCAATTAATTGATCAATACTAAATTAAAGTAAACAAAAAATTCAATAAATATTTTCAAACTTTTACCCAGTAAATCACATCTGATTGCACTGTTAGAAAATATTTGTTGTTGTTGTCGTTATCACCTCAACTGCAGTGGAGATACGACCGAGGCTGAACCTCGACTCGAGCTGGGGTCAAAGGTTGGGAGTTGAAATTTTGTTGAAAGCTCTAGCGCTGCTCTTCTCCAGAACTTTGATGTTCTAAACAGTTTTTCCCATTTCATAAAGTCAGATAATATATTAGGTTAAATTTGTTTTTGTCAAGTGGTTTGTGTAATACTGCCTGCCAAAACAATAATATTTCTGTAAAATTCAATTTGGGTGATTTCCATTCATTAGGGACTGTGCAATATCGTCTGCTTCCCCACGGGCAAACGTCCCTTGCCGTAAAAGAGTATGCGTGTAACACACTAGGCCTGTCTTCATCAGCTCGAGTTAGTCAAATAACCCGCTATTTTCAGACTCAGGATATTATTCCAAAGCTCGAAATTGCGTCTTCACCAGGCCAATACGCTCATCACAAATTATCTCAGACAGGCGCAAAAAAGCCTGCTATTGGGATATTTTGGAAACAAGACCAAGATTTCTCGGGATATTTTCACGACCAAGTATCTCTCTAACTGCAACTGTGGGCTGATGAAAACACAAATTAACTGGTTAATTTTTGATCGGGATAGTTAAAATAGCGGGTTATTTTGCAAACTTGAGCTGATGAAGACAGGCCTACTGACAATTTATTAAACTAATGGTGCAAAGAGAAGGCCTCAAGTGAATGCCAAAATGTGCATAACATATCTAATAAATATTGAATGTGATACGGATGATTGCTGATTGCATGGAAGGGAAGAAGAATGGAAGTTGAATAATGCCATCGAGCATGATTCTGCAGGCAATTCTGTCTCGGGGAGTTGACTTTTTGCCTCTTCTTTGAGAGGAGGGGGAGGGGGCGCATAGCCAAGGATGGCATGGGAGGGAGAGTTGAGCAGACTGAGCATTTGGAAGGGGGGGGGGGGGCACTCAAGTAAATGTTGGACTCTTATAAAAGGGATTGGGTATCTTTGTCTCAGATTCTAAACAAACTCTTGGATTTAGATCATGCTGCAATCATAATTATAAACCTTTAGGTCAGTCAAGAACCCCATGACTTTTACAAGCTGATCACCTGTCAGATTATCAAGATATTTATGATTGGAAATCAAAATTTCATTTTTTGTTTTCCTAACGATTTTTAAAACATTACAATCTATTGGGGAAAATGAAAAAAAAATCTTTGAGTGACTGGTTTTACCATATATGGTAAAACCGGTCACTCAAAGATTTTTTTCCTTTTTTTGAGGCACTTCATGATCATTTTGAAGCGCAATTTTTTTAGGGCTTAAATATTACACTATATCACAGACACTGATATGTAGGGCCATGCATCTCAGATTTCACATTGTTAAACGATGCCTTTAACGGATGTTATGCTCTAACGTCTAATATCTTGAGCTCATGGGTCTGGAAGAAACTGTGGTGGAAGTGGTAAAGAGAAGTGGATTGAGATGGATGGGACATGTCATGTGCTGTTAAAGAAGGGAAGATGACGAACCTGTGAAAAGAGTGAGGGCTCTGGAAGAGGCTGGTATAGAGGGAAAGGAATTAGACCAAAGATTTCATGGAAAGATATAGTGAAGAAAGAAAGCAGTGAGCTTGGTCTACATGATGAGGATGCTTGGGACAAGAAGAAGTGGAGGGGAGAAGTGTCACCATAACGCGAAAGTCAGTTAACCCCTCGTAAGAGGGAAAATGCTGACGTTAATAAGTGATGAAAACGACAATGATGGAAAAGGATATGATAGATGTGTCACAAAATACTTATGGTTGCATCATCAACACTGTACATGAACGATTTACATTGAAACCTGTGTGTCTAGAGACAGCTCAGGTTATAGGTTGGTTGGTTTTATTTACGATCGTAAAATATGAAATACAAACATAACATAATAGCACATAATAAAACAAAACACTAAAATATTTTGTAGACTATATTCTAGAAAGAAAAAAAGAAGAAGAAGAAAAAAAAAAAAAAAAAAAAAAAAAAAAAAAAAATCAAAATTAATAATGAGGGATCACATGCTTCAGATCAACCACAAAATTGATATGTTCTTCCTCGGGTCCCAAAATAACTACAATAAACCGATTATTCAATTAATAATAATAATAATGATAATATAACAAGGGATATAAGAAGAAAAGTCTTTATAGGTGGGTAATCTTTCTGACAATGTTCTCTTTAGGATATATTTCTATGAGAAACACTGTTCAAGGGGGAAAATGTGTTTTTCATAAACCGGTGTTCTCTGTAATGTGCAGGTGGTCACTATATAAGGCATTATTGACTGAACATATATGCTTTGCGGCACCTGCCTATATATGTTCACGACTGTCTTCATGTACTGCCTAAATTACCAAGATCAAGTAGATTCTCGGTGCTGTAGGCCTACGTATGCAAGAAATGTTGTCCTATAAGCTAAAGATTCACTGAAAAATTGAAGATCTTTGATGCCTTGTCAAGGAGCTAAGCACTGGGCTTGGGATTTGAATCCTAGTCTCCACTTTAAAAGTATGAAATACATTGAATGTACCCCAATGTCTCCACCGGAAGAGAGAATGTCAAACAACATCACCATCCCTTCCAACCGATGGCTTTGCCTGTGATTGATACCGTATTGCAATATAGTCTGGCGGTATTTGATATTGGTCTGCCTTCCTGGTTGATTCATGATTAAGATGTAAAGGTTGTGATGCAGTCTGAAGTTTATCTTGCAATTAGACCTATCCAAGGGAAATAATAGATTGATGAGAATTTCTTCCTCAAATTGACAACACATCTTTTTCTTATTGCTGTTTATTGAAGTTCACTAAATGAGCCTGTTTTGCAATACATGTTCTAACATTTGTTCCTATAGAACATTTCTATTAATTAATATTTAAAAGTTGTGATGCAGTCTGAAGTTTATCTTGCAAATTAGACCAATATATCCAAGGTAGGGATGTGTAAGGAATAGATTGATCAGCTTTTCTTCCTCAAATTGACAACACAAATTTTTCTCATTGCTGTTTATTGAAGTTTACTAAATGAGCCTCTTTTGAAATACATGTTCTAACATTTGTTCCTATAGAACATTTCTATTAATTAAGATTTAAAGGTTGTGATGCAATCTGAAGTTGATCTTGCAATTATCCTTTCCTATGGTAGGGATCTGTAAGGAATAGATTGATCAGTTTTTCTTCCTCAAATTGACAACACAACTTTTTCTTATTTCTGTTTATTAAAGTTCATTAAATGAGCCTGTGTGTGTGTGTGTGTGTAATTGGGTTTTTCCAGACGTGTATCAATCAGATATGATTAATATTTAAGTCTGGGAACCGACCTTTAACGTCACCATCCGAAAGGACAACTGTTCTGAAATGCATGTTCTAATATTTGTTCCTATGAAACATTTTTATTAGTTAGTTTTAGAGTTAGGGTATACAGTTTTGAATCCAGAATAAAGTTAAGAACCTTATTGATATAAGAAATCGATTCTGGGGAAAATGTCAGAGCATGTAATGTACAACTGGAGTAGGCCTTTTAAATTATTTTATCAAATTTTGTATGACATAATTACCTATTCATTCAATCACTTATCCATTCTGCTTAATAAATTAATGTGTTAATCTATTTCACGAGGTTTGTCTGGGGCTGTCTTATTTTCAAGCAATCTAATACAATGACAGTCCTTCTTCCGCAATTTTTTTTAATAATGTTTGATGAAATTTAGTATTTATGACAGTTTATCACTTCGTTTTTGAAAATAACAATTGTCAGAGCATGTAATGTACAACTGGAGTAGGCCTTTTAAATTATTTTATCAAATTTTGTATGACATAATTACCTATTCATTCAATCACTTATCCATTCTGCTTAATAAATTAATGTGTTAATCTATTTCACGAGGTTTGTCTGGGGCTGTCTTATTTTCAAGCAATCTAATACAATGACAGTCCTTCTTCCGCAATTTTTTTTAATAATGTTTGATGAAATTTAGTATTTATGACAGTTTATCACTTCGTTTTTGAAAATAACAATTGTTATATATATTTTCTTTTTCATGATTCACTGTAAGAAAAACACCTTATTGTATTCTACATTAATATTGTTATAAAAAAACTGTGTACTTATATGAATGCAGAAAATATAATCAAAATCGATCAAATCAAATAATCATTTTCCCCCACTTTTTGTTTTAATAGGTGCAAGTTGGCAACATTGGTGAGATATACAAGATAAGGATCAGTCATGATAACCAGACGGAGTTTGCAGGCTGGCTGTGTGAAGAGGTAAGAAAAAAGAATCAAGGAAAGGAATTTCTTTTTTTAAAGTGAAGAATAACTAGTTAAATTAACCCCGTAAGTTGGGGCTTTGATTCGGATTGGAAGATCGAAGAAACACCCTCGCACCTTTGATCGGTATCAGCAAAAAGTATCGCTTCAATACAATTTTTTTTTTTTTTTTTTTTTTTTTTTAACTATTGTACTTGAAATTTCAAGCAAATACCTAAATTCACTCATACATGTACCCTGGATAATTCTCTCATTTGAAGTTGTTGTAGTTCATGTTTAAAACTATTTTTATGCTGGTAAATGTCAAAAATTGAAAAATGATTGGAAGAATTTTTTTTTAAATGCTAAAATTGTTCAAGTTTTTCATCTTACTATGCAGTATTACTTATCAAAGTCCGCAAAAATGTGACCTCCATTCTATATTCACCCTTCTCTAATTCTCTCGAATAAGACCGCATTCATGCATACAGTGTACTTGTAAAATACTTGTGATATATTAATTGTCACAGTCCATCAAAACTTGACCTTTATTCGTATCTACATTTATATATTATTCTTAAGGCTCACTTATACTTGTAAATAATTGTAAAGTATTGCTTGTCATGGTTCATCATAATTTGACCTTTATTTCATAATCCTCTCTCTCTTATTATTATGACTAAGACCCATTTTCACTTGTAAACATAATTGTAAATTACCGGTATTAGTTGTCACAGTCTATTACACTATTAATCTGATCTATTCAGGAAATTCAGGAATGTTTGATGTGATCATTATTTTCTGGTCTTGCAGCATGATAGCAGTTGCTAACTTTTTGTACCCACTGTGCAAGACATTCAAGGAGATTCAATATTACACAGGCTTTATATGCTTCAAAATATTATTTTTAGAATAATCATGAGAAAATTCATCGCTACCAGGTACTCATTGACAGTAGACCTTGGCCATGAGAATGTAGACTAATGTCTTGTCTAAAGACATTAGTGCCTGCATCGAGGCTTGAACTCCCGACCTTTACATTTACAGTGAAGTGATTAACTATTCAACAGTGTCTTTTGTACTATTAAATGTGAACTGGTATACATGTATATGGAAAGCCATATTTCGTTTTCTGCATAGAAGGTCATACGTGTGCATGATGCAATGTTGGTGCAATAGACCAGTTTGGAGACAGCACATGTACAAATTATACCCCTAAATATCAACAGATCTTTCACACACGTAGGCGTATAGAAGTGCTTTATGCATTTAAACAAAATCACTGCCAAAGTGATGGAGGTGATATGAATAATTTTTGTTTGCCCTCTTGAAAAGAATACTGTATCCTGTGAATCATAGAATGTACATGTACCATTTGGCATAAATGAATAATGATTACATAACTTTCACGAATATGTACCCAGCATTTTTCTTGATGGGTTTTACAGTTATGTGCAATCGACTTTTAATAGCCCATGTGCAGATGGTACTTTTGAACTGGTTTATCCAGAGATGCCAACTAGTACGGATTTCCCGTAATTGGTACGGAAATTAACGACCATTACGGCAGTACGGAATGTTGTCTAAAAATTACGTTTTTTTTTTTTTTTTTTTTTTTTTTTTTTTTTTTTTTTTTTTTTTGCGCATAGGGATCTATCGTAGCAAGTGCTGTACAGTATGGTGGCCATCCAGCACCCGCTGCATGAGAAAGATGGAAAATTATCAAGTATTCTCTTAATAGAAGCCAATTTTTCATTGAAAACTTATGTGTTGTGATATGAACTGAAAATCAATATTTAGCAACTTTGTGGGAGTAAAATCACAACAAATTTCAGATAATCATGCGCGCATGCGTCCGCTTGCCATTCTTTTAAGATTCATGGCGCCGCATAGGAAATTACTGATTTATTCCCCAAATTACTGATTTTGAGCCTTATGGTTACTGATTTGTGCTCTGAAAGGTTGGCATCCCTGTTTATCTCCAATAAACATCAAGATGGAGCGTTCATTTGATCGCTCTCATTTGTAGTGTGAACTGTGAACTGGTTCTTAGATCATTCAGTCTCCTGAGTCAAAGCAGAATATGTACAGGTTCTTGACTGATATTAATCTCTTCAAGAATACATTATGAATGTATCTCAGTTCTCAATCTTCATACTTCAAACATGATGTTTTCTCCAAGATGAAAGATACTGCTTGAGATTTCAAGGACCATCCACCCACAAGTTAATTGTTAATGGTCATAGAATCTGTCCACACACAGAAGAAAGTAATCCTGAAACTCATCAGCGAAATGTCGTATAGGTGCGCAGTTTGCTACTGCGGTCATGAAATGAGAGGTCAGGTCGCCTTTCGCACGAGGTCACGTTAAGCCCCGCCCAGTTAGTTACACTAGTTACAATAGTTACGTCCACACACAACACCTTCCGTGATTAGGCGTGATTAGGCGTGATTCTTTATTGAGTTCTAGTTCAAAACGATGCCCAAACCTGCGTTTTGTTATACAACGTTTTGTTATACGACGTATCTTTAGTGAGCGTCCACACACACAATTTCATCATATAACTATCGCGAAACTGTATAACTATCGCGAAACGGTATAGCTAATCACGCCTAATCACGGAAAATGTTGTGTGTGGACAAGGGGTATAAGATAAGAACCTATTCCCAGGTGTAAAACTTTGCTTATGCCATACACGTTTTAGTACAAAATTTATTAAAAATTGATCCGACGATTAACTTACGCTGTTCACATTGATGTATATTTCAAACTTCAAACTTCAAACATGATGTTTTCCCCAAGATGAAAGATACTGCTTGAGCTTTCAAGGACCATCCACCCTCAAGTTTTTAATGGTCATAGAATCTAAATTAGAGTGATGATAAGAGGCTATTCTCAGGTGTAATACTTTGCTTATGCCATACACGTTTTTAGTACAAAATTTATTAAAAATTGCTTTGACGATTAACCTACTCTGTTCACATTGATGTATATTTCAAACTTCAGACTTCAAACATGATGTTTTCCTCAAGATGAAAGATACTGCTTGAGCTCTCAAGGACCATCCACCCTCAAGTTTTTGATGGTCATAGAATCTAAATAAGAGTGACTATAAGCTAAGAACCAATTCCCAGGTGTAATACTTTGCTTATGCCATACACGTTTTTAGTAAAAAATTGCAATTTCATAATTTCAGACTGTCTTCAAATATGATCTCTTCCCAAGATAAAAGAGAATACCTACCTAAGATTTGATACGGAACTGTCAACCCATCTTTAAAGGATACAATTCTTAAGTTTTAGAATGCAGATAAAAATGACTAATGAAGACAATCTGAATCCATTCCGAGTTCGACTGAATAAGATGAACATTATCTTTATAATTTTTTTTTTAAATGGTGCTTACAAAGCGTTTACCACCAAAATCTCCTATCTCTTTTCTTATAAATACCATATATGTTTTAAAGCATTTACAATTTGCAATTCTACTATTTTGCAAATGTTGCTCGCATAAATCCATTGTCTTAGACTTTCCTGTTTTAAACATGTGTTCACTTTTAGTTTTTAAGAGCTCCAAAATAATGGATATTATTGTCATTATTACTATTCTTTAAACTTTGTTTGAAGACGTATCTATTCTGAAAACATACACGTAGAACTCACCCTCTCATTGCTTGATAGGTGTAAATTTGTGTAGATTTTTAACTTAAATATTGACCAGCGCTTTGCAATAGGCAATAGCAGGTATATAAATTGCAACCATCGTTCTTATTGTTAGATGTCAGTCTTCAAGTTTGATCTGTTCCAAGGATGAAGGGGGCTGCCTTAAGATTTAATGGACCTGCTTTAAGATACAAGGGTCCAGCTGTAAGATTCAAGGGTCCAACCACATAAATCTTTACATTTTAAAATCAATGAAGAAAAAAAAATCAATGTTGTCCTTGCCCAAGCATTCTTCAAGGGTTGCATGCTTGCTTACATCCATTGCTTATCTAAATACGTCTTCTCTTTTTATTTCTTCCTGTACCCTAAACCATGAACTATCAAACAATATTGCATTTCCATCCAGTTACTTTTGCACAATCATGAGATTTTGAATAAATTTAATGTACATATCATGGTAATCTGGGTACTTTCTTGCAATGCTTGTGCTACACCACTTATTTTTGGTTGGCTCAAAATCCTTCATACAAAACTGATAAAGAATATCTTATTGATAGGGCACTTGGCTCTTCATGGTCATATATCGCCTGTTTGGAACCAGAAGGGCTTTAACTAATGATACTTTAACTCTCGGCGCATTTATACTGTCAAATACCTCATTTTGAAAAGTCGCGATGTTTCGCGCACCCGTTTACACTTGTGCGGAAACATCACCGACTGAAAAGCTCAATGATGTTTCAAGGACGACAGCTAGCTCCGCTCCTAAAGTCACGTGACCTAACATTGCGATGTTACAACTGCGAGCGTTCATACTTGCTAAACACGCCAAAAGATCACACTTCGTTTTGGAATGTTTCGGGCTTGGCATTTCTGCCGGTAAAGCGTAGTTGCCATTGGTAACATCGCGGTCGGGCTCCGGTTTGGCATTTTTTGGCGTGTTTGGAAGACAGTGTAAATGCCCCTACAGATGCAAGGACCTTCTGGTTTTGAAAAGACAATTTTAACCTTGGGCGATCGTGACCCACATGTGTATTGGCAGATTATAGAGAAATCCTACAAAAGGAGCAGAGTATATAATGCGATTAACGCAGAATTAAGTGGAGAGCAGGCCTATGAAGATGCTGGCATAGAATAGTCTTTAAAGGTAAAGACCAGTATTGGAAATGCCCCAATTTCAAAAAATGAAATGGAAGCTCTTATTACCAATCATATGGAAGAATATGTTTTGACTAATACATGATGATACAAATTTTGCCTGGAAACTGCCTACTAATTATTAACTGCCAACTAATTATTAACTGCCAACTAATTATTAACTGCCAACTAATTATTAACTGCCAATTAATATATTTGGTAAATTAGTTTATCTATTGGACTGTGAGAGATAAACGCACGTGTCGTGCACGTGTGCGTAGTCCCATATATATCTTTCTGTGTATACTGCTTGTAACTTTATGAATACTGGGCCAAATTTCTTATCATTTTGATGATTCCAGAACCTTGCAGTACATCTATGCTAGATGATGAACCTTTTCTGATCGATTCCACAACGTTTCTTTCACAATGCAATCGCATGACCATAACAGGTCTTTATCTTTAATATGCTGTTTACTTTCCATTAATGAAGGAATACTCTTTATTTCTACTTGACAGTTTGCTTGCAAAGATGCTGTTCGTGTTGATGAAATATTTAGTACAAAATGCAAATAAAAAGACTATAAATAGAGACATTTTTAGTGAGACTTCAAACGTTACACTTTTTATTCATGGTCATCACCAAGAAATGAAACTAGGATTTATATACAGGAGAAGATCGACATTTAGTGAACTTTAATGATTTTTTGTTGGTAACAATACAGTGTATATAGTTAAAGATAACGTTGATCAAGACCAGTATTGGAAACGCCTCAATTTTAAAAAATGAAATGGAAGCTCTTATTACCAATCAGGTGAAAGTATATGTTTTGACTATACATGATGATAACAATTTTGCCGGGAAACCGCCTACCACTTTTCTGTGGCAGACCTGCCGCAGACTGTTCCTGTGGCGCACTGGTATGCGGCAAGTCTGGAGCAAAGTTTCGCCCTGCCGCAAGATGTGCCGCAGACTGTTCCTGTGGCATACTAGTATGCGGCAAGTCTGGAGCAAAGTTTCATCCTGCCGCAGATCTGCCGCAGAGGCATACTAGTATGCGGCAAGTCTGCAGCAAAATTTCATCCTGCCGCAGACTGTTCCTGTGGCATACTAGTATGCGGCAAGTCTGGAGCAAAGTTTCATCCTGCCGCAGATCTGCCGCAGACTGTTCCTGTGGCATACTAGTATGCGGCAAGTCTGCAGCAAAATTTCATCCTGCCGCAGATCTACCGCAGACTGTTCCTGTGGCATACTGGTATGCGGCAAGTCTGCAGCAAAATTTCTTTCTGCCGCATACTTCGGCATACTCTTTGCCGCAGACTTTAGTCTGCGGCAGGTCTGCGGCAGGTCTGCGGCATACTTTTCACTTTCCTATGGGGAGTTCTGGTACTGCGATTGTATTGTGAAAGAAACGGCGTGGAATCCATCAGTTGATCATGTAGCGTATAAGAATGGGTGTGTATTGCAAGGTTCTGAAGTCATCAAAATGATAAGAAAATTGGTCCAGTCTTGGTAAAGTAACAAGCACTGTACACAGAAAGATGTATAAGGGACTACACAAACATGTGGCTTAAAAATTGGGACTCATTTTTAAGCTGTTACTACAATTGTCATATTTAGAATGTGAAGGCATAATTTGAACCAGGAGCCATGCTTTTAAGGGGACATTTTTACTCTAATGTTCTTTCACACTTGCACAATAACAATGATATAACGCTCACAAATTATATTTTTAACCTATCCCCAGAACTCAACCTTCTCTATAAATAAATCTAATGCCTTCAAGTTGATTACTTTGCACAAATGCTTTCATGTAGGTATGTATGCGTGTATGCAGTATCTTTTGTGCGTGTATGTGCGGGTATGATGACTGAATCATATTTAATTTAATTTATGTGGGGGCCCTATTTATATTAAAGGGGAAGTCCACCCTGAAATTAAGTTAGTTTTAATAGGAGTAGAAAAATGAGAGAAACAAGTCAGTGAAAGTTTGAGCAAATTCTGATTAAAAATAAGGAAGTTAGGATTTTTTAAGTTGTGATCAATCAAACACAAATTGGCAACTCTATGACGTAAAATGCGAGCTCAACTTTCATTTGCTTAGTACTAAAAAAATCTAAAATTTTCATTTTCCCTCAAGAAAAATTTCAACCATACATGCACCCTAAATATAATAATTGCAAATATGTTTTTATACTCCCCCTGCAAGGAACAAATATATATTCCGTCATCAATAACGAAGAAAACATGATTTTATGGAATATTATGCACAAAGCAAATGAAGGAGAGCTCGTATAATAAGTCACAGAGTTGCCAATTTGTATTTGATTGATCACAACTTCAATAATTCATAACTTTCTTATTTTCATTCAGAATTTGCTCAAACTTTCACTCACCTGATTTTCTTATTATTCTGCCTCTATCGAAACAAACTTATTTCGGGGGTGGACTTTCCCTTTAAAGCAATTTGCTTTTGTGTGGCCCTGACCATGCATGTATTTGCTTTGTATTTTGTATGTTTAATGTATTCTAAGTTTTTCTCCATGTTTTGCTTTTGCATACAATATATGGTTCATTAAATTCAATTCAATACGATCATACTTCTTCCAGAAAAATGTAATTGGAAGTATGAAGAGCAATTTAAAAAATGTATTATTAATTTGTATGCAGAGTAGGGGGGGGGGGGATCCTTCATCTTTTGATGTCGAGAAAATTCATGAAAAATGTACATTGTAGTGGAACTCTATGTAATATGGAACACATAATTTGTACACAACATGAATGAGGATATTCTTTAGATATATAGAGATTCTGGGCATTCATAGTGAATGGTGTTCAGAAAATGGTATCATAGCCTAGCAAGATACAGTATATATTTTAAATGGATAACTACCAATTCTATAGATTTAATGTAAACAAAAAACTGATGGCAGTATTCTTTAATCATTAGTATATTACTAATGAATATACTACAATATCCACCTTTCTCCATCTATATACATGTAATGTAGGTATTGCTTCTTCTATTCCTATATTCATTTTTTCCTGAAAATGGACATTTTGAATTAGTGAAGTTCTGTGTCATCATTGTGTGTATACATTTTGTACACATGTACTGTATGTGGAGATTCTTTAGATGTACAGACATTCTGTGCATTAGTCAGATAGTGTTTTCAAACAATTGATTATCCCCTATCCAGACACTCTACATGTACATGGATAACAGCCAATTCTAAGAATTAAATTTGTCAACATATACAGAGATATAATATGGAATATCATTCAAAATATAAAGAAAAATACAAGAGTATAAACCAAAGTACAATTGGAAAATGGTGTATCCATAAAAGCCTATAAGGCTTGACAGTTGAATGCACCAGGCGCAGAAGTAATAATAACATATGCTTATAAAAAAAGAAGAAAAAAAGAAGGGGGGGGGGGTTCATTTTGATGAGAGATG
This sequence comes from Strongylocentrotus droebachiensis, assembly GCA_035222895.1. Lineage (NCBI taxonomy): Eukaryota > Metazoa > Echinodermata > Echinoidea > Camarodonta > Strongylocentrotidae > Strongylocentrotus > Strongylocentrotus droebachiensis. The sequence continues at coordinate 16,021 of JAVYIG010002578.1, forward strand.
TGGTCTTAAAATAATGATGCATTACAAAGAGAGAGAAGAACTTAAGAACAAACGTAACAGAGAGAATTCTTGAACATATTGGAAGAAGCATTCAATGATTTATCAGCATTTCTTGTGTCATGGGTATGGACCGCATTGTTGAGACTAAATATGTGCATAAGGTTTGAAGGCAGTGAGTTTGAGAAGAATTGTTGCATCAATGACACAATTTGTAATTCCTTAATATCATAAATATGTAAAGTTTTGAATCTTTTAAATAAAGGCTGTGAGGGAGCTAAGAAAGGGGAATTCGATCCAAAGTTAAAGCGATATCTGTACTATTGGTGTATTAAAATGAAAGCTAAAACACCATATTTTTCTACCTGTTTATTTTGATAATAATGATACGTGTACAAAGAATGAGCAAAGCTCCACTAGGGACTTATTTAGTCATTCTTAAAGCCCATCTGTACTAGTTTGGCTAGGAGGGATTAGACCACCCAGGAAGGTCACTGACGGGTGGCTATCTCATCAACTCAGCTCTCAGTTAACATAAGAAAAAGAGGATCATGGGGGACCAATGGTCACCAATTAGGCATCGTTTTCTATCGAGGGAGCAAGTAGCTACAATTAGTACAGTGGGCCTTTAAATGAAAAGGTTGCCATTTTGTTTATTTGGCATTCCTTGTGTTAAATCATACTGTACATGAATGTTCTTAGTGTTAGCCATTGTATGTTTGCCATGGCCGGAGCTCACTTATTGACTTCCAAATGTTTGTGAGCTAGCGTATCGACAACACAAAAACGGAGAAAATCCCATTATTCATCTATTGTCAATACTTATTGATTTTTTTGCTCTGGCATTGCCGAATGAATGGATCGGCTGTATTCTGGAGTATGCTTGAACTGATCTGTTTCTTTGAAATAAGGTGAAGCGAGTATTGTGATCTATCTGGGCAGAAAATGCTGTTCATAATATAATCATCCCCATCAACAAACAACATTTCAATGACAAATGTATGGCATGTACCTTAAATCAACTCTGAAAAACAGCTAAAGGCAAAAGAGATCTAACTGTAAGATAAACAAGATGATGAAATGTGCAGTTGGTAAAGAGTAAAGTAAATTACTTACATCTAATAGTTGACAGGAGAAAACATGTTTTCATGATATCCATGTCAATATAATTAGATTTAAGATTTTATGGATAGATACTCCTTGATGTTTGAATAAGATTTGTTTCCCCTTCTATTATTTCTTTAGATATTAAACCTTTTTCTATATATACTGCTAGTAAAACATGACATTGTATACATGTAGTTATAGTATGCTCATCTTACAGAGTATTTTGCTCTGAAAGAAATAAGCTACATCTTTTAAAATTCAGCAGAGCAGTTGTTTTGTCATAGACCCCTTTCTATATGTATATACTGCTAGTAAATAGTATGAGCTACCTACAGAGTATTCTGCTCATTAAGAATTGAGTTACATCTTTTAAAATTCAGCAGAGCAGTCGTTTTGTTAGTTATTGTTTTGTGTAAAGAGAAGTTAGGCATTTGTACTTTAAATTTTGATAAAGTACTGTAAATTTAATCGTAATTAAGTAAAAGAAAATGATAGCTACACATTATTTTCTTGTCAAATGGTCTATGCGACACCATTTACAGATTAAAAGTAGTTGCCTCACTTTTTATCTCAAAATGATTCAGTTATATCCTTTTAGTTACATTAGTTTCAGCATAATTCCTTTTATTCTTCATTTATTATGTCATAAACAATGCTAACATGATATATGTCAGTCATAAAAGCTTTGTTGTTTTAGCTGACAAATAGAAATGATGCTGATGGAAGAACGTTTATCTATCTTCACTCATCTTCTTGTAAAAAAATCATTGAAAGATTATCTCAGTTTATATTTCAGTCTATTTTACTTTTCATTTTGTTCTCGTGTACATAATAATAATAATAATAACGACTTCTTATATAGCGCACATGTCCAAATAGTTGTGACGCTTCTGTAAATGTAATAAATGAGGCCTCTATTTTTCTTGGAGGTGGTGTTTGTCTCTATGGTTGGACTTATTTCATTTTCTTTCTAAATGACTTTCCGATGGGTTTTCTCTTGGGATTAGTATTCAACTGGTTAATAAGCTGCTACATGTTAGATGTGCATTGGTACAAATTTATTTTTAACCTCAACCCATTATATTTTAATTGCTTCTGTACCTTTACATGTAGTTTTCATTTACATTTTCTAACTTTGACTTTCTCTGCATTCTTGCGGTTTGCACTGATGATTGCAAGGCAAAAAAAGCCTTATTATGTCTTTCTTCAATGCTGTTTTTCTTCTTATTTTTATGGTACCCAGTCATCTTTTCATAAACCTATGTCTCTCTGTCTCTCTATCTTAGGTTCGGATGCAGGATACCCATACAGGGGAAGAGATTGTGTTTCCATGCCAACGCTGGATGTCACGTGATGAGGATGATGGTGAGATCTGTCGAGAGCTGCCTGTCATGAGAGATGGAGAGCCTATCTACCCAGGTAAGTCTAAATCAACTCTTTCTGATTGGAATTCAAATTCAAATTCAAATTCAAATTCAAGTTGCATTTCAAATTCAAACTAGAAATGCAATCGTGTCACAACGATGTGCGTGCAATGACGCCATGTTTCTACGTGTCAAACGAAAGAGCTTCTCTCGGACTATCCAGAGCAATTTGTACGAAGTCTATAGCTTCTGTGATATTGGAGATAGGTAGGGCGAAAGAAAGGCCTCAACAGTGACCTTGATGGAATGGTAAAGTGACTATATGCCTACGAAGTTTGAAAGAAATTGGGATAGGGGAAAGAACCTAGAAAGGGCTCGCAAGCACTGCGTGCAAAAACCAAGAGGATTTCGTGCATGTTCGTCATTGCAATCAAGATCGTTCTGGGGGCCAAAAGCGTGAACCCGATATGCCCCATAGACAATGCGTGTAATGCATGGGCGGAAAACGTACAGGATCTGTATTAATGTATTATGACCGGAGTTAAATTGTTTTTTCTCTCTCTCTTTACGTCTCTTTATGGGACGTATTTGGTATCATTAGAAAGAGAATTTCATGGTTGTTATCATAAACTACTCTCTTTTTTCTATGATAATCCTATCGAAACACGTGATGTTAAATAGATTTATAGGACAAAATGGCGTCTTAAATGGCCCCCTTGACCAATTTTAAAAATCCGGCCAAGAGGTGCCCTGCGTATTGGAACTCGGCATGTCACTGCAAATTTTCAAGGAAAAAAAAGGATGTTTAAGGGGCGAAAAGCAGTCTGAAAAAATGACGTCATAGCCGATACGTGTTAGATTCGGGTGGAAACTCGGCGGAATTCGTGTAGTGACCTTTGTTCAAATGCGATTTATTCACAATTTTCTGTGTGAACATATACTATAGTTGGTATCATTCGAAAGGGCACTTCATTGCGGTCAGTTTGACACCATTGTTATCTGCGCGCAATGTATTGCACGCATTAAACGCGCTATTACGTAATGCATAGTAAATTCATCATTTTTGGCGATAACTTTGCGCTGACATATTCAAATTTTACCAAACTTGGCGGACAGTTGTCACGTATATGGATACATATGTCTGCCAAGTTTCATTGATGTAGGTATAAAGATCGCTAATTTAGAGCAATTTGAAGTTATTTCTCAATTTTCTTGAAAATGGCGAATTTGGAGGGCATTTTTCTCAAAGTCAGTCAGTGTAAGGGTATATAATTTTGTATATGGCTGGAAAGGGCATATCTTCAAGTATCTAAATCCAAAAAAGGGTACGGATTTGCCAAGCCATAATGGAGATACGGCCATAGAAAGAAAGCCAATTCTCAGAACTTTAGAGGGCGCTATTTATGTTTTGCAAAGCCGTTAGAGCGTGAAATTTGGCATGGCTATGTGCAATTATGAGATAAAGATACTGTGTGATTTAAATACAAAACGGAATTTATATGAGAAAGTTATGGCAGTTTTAGATTATTTAGGGGTCAATTTTTCAAGAATTTGAGAGATTGTTGACGGAGACGGTTTCAGATTTGAATTTTGAGTATGAAGATGGCACTTTGAAGGGCAAGTTATACGTCACAGATAAAAGAACATCTCTCAGACTATCTAGAGGAATTTGTTACAAATGTGTAGGATCTAGGATAGTGGAGATAGGAAGGAAGAAAGAAAGGCCTTAAAATGGACCAGAAACGGACAAAATGGCGCCTGGACGGTCATGCATGAGTGATTTCGAAAATCAAAAAAGTAGGTGACCTTGATGAGATGCTAGAGATGATGCCTACGAAATTTGAAAGGAAAAGGATTTGAGGAAAGTACCTAACCAGGAAGGACAAGCACTACGTGCAAAACGAATGGGATTTTTGGACGATAAGGAGGATAAGTATATTAATGGGGCAGAATGTGAACGAAAACAAGGCAATGACGAAGGTCGTCATTGCAATTAAGATCGAGACGAGATCCAAATCTCAAATTTCAGTTTTCAATTTTCGATTTTCCAAATTCCAAATTCCAAATTCCAATTTCAATTATCATTTTTTTATTTTATTTATTTTAATTTCATTTTAAAATTCCAAATTCCAAATCCAAATCCAAATCCAAATCAGAAATAATACTTTGATGCTAATCTCAATGCCCGTCCAATTCCAGTCCCGAATAGAAAATTACAGTTTGAATTAAATTCATATTGAAGATAATCAAAATTGTTATTAAAAGTAGATCTTGTATTCTTTTTCTCATTCTAATATTACTGGTCAGTGGTAATTTGAATTCATTAGTTTCCTGTTCAGATAAAAATTACATTGAAAACATGATTACCATTGTAACAAATGAAAATCAATGACATAGATGTAAGAACGTTTTGCTGACAGGGAAGAACGTACAATGGTCATGTACAAAATAATTGTTCCAAACACATGCATTTGAATTTAAGAATATTACATCCTCCCCACACACTCGATGTATTTTGCAAGAGAGAGAGTGAGAGAGAGAAAAAAGGGGGAGGGGGGGGGGGGGGAGGAGTAAGACATAATATTTGTATTGATTGATGATTTGTTACTATGTTTCTTCATTTGAATGTGTTTGACAGCATTTAACAAAATTGATTACATTGCTTCAGAAGTCAGCAGAAAGAAATCTCTCTTCGCTGTGACCATTATTATTATGATTATGATTAAGCATTTGATGTCACCTGTGCCTGGGAGCGGAAAAGCAAACTAAAACGCTGTTTCCCTCCGGTCATTCCTCCTTATAAAACTGATCGGTGAAGACAGGAAAAGAAAGACCTGCACTGTATTATAAATGAAACAGATGCCTTCGAGCATTAATTTTTGTTCAAGTTATTGTCCCAGTTCATTCATAGTGTAGCAAAAACAAAAACACCCCACAACAACAACAATACAGAAATATCTAACATTTTGAACACCTTTGTTTTGTAGAAATACTAACAAGTTGCAGCGTTAGATGTGCATTTATGAATTTCTTTTAAAAAAAAGTTCTCTTTTATTTCAATTTTATATTATATCATTTTCTTCAAACTGATATTCAAACATCAAATTTAGTCATTCTTTGCAGCCCTTCCAAACCTATAGCTCCCTTCTCCCCTGTAATATATCACAGGAATACCACTTTTTTGTTTTGCGCTTGATGTTGCTGCTTTATTGACCACTTGCTGCTGTGTACTATGGAAAGGGAAGATGGTAACCTAGAAAAACATCCAAGAAAACACATTCTTTGCATGTCCTTCCTAGCCCTTTGGTGAATTGCCACATTTAAATTTTATAGTCCAAGTGTTTAATTACATGCATTTTCAAAACCCACATCACCAACAGTCATCTTGATCATACAACGACAGCTTCGATGAAAAGAGCAATCGATTGATTCAAAGATCATCTATAAAAATATAAAATAAGAATATCATAACAAATCAAGAAGAGAAAAAGAGAGAGAGTGCGAAGAAAAAGAAATGCTGAGAAAGATGTATCAGATATGCTTTATGATATAAAGCTTTCATTCTTCTTCTTCTTCAAGATAATCTGCCTCCTTCACTGCTGAAGATTCTTGCAGATTCGTTTAGTGCTATACCCTTTTTGTAGGAGCGGTCTTATACCGGTATCATTGTGGGAGAGATGCATTGAGAATATTAAGACATTAATACTGTGTGACATTTGCTGGGGTATTAAGCAATTTCATATTCGTAAACATGAGTCGATTCCCATTAAGTAAATTTTAGCTCTGAAGGTGAACTGATATGTGAGGGTGAATTTGTGTATTGTGTGAGGATAAATAATACTTCCTGTGTAAAGGGTAGAAAATGGTTCCCATAGTAACAAAAAGCTTATTTGTTTATGATATGATTCAAGTTTCTTGTCATAGACTTCAAAATATTAATTGAGTGAACATAAAGTTCTTTTCATCTGCTAAGAGCGACAACAGTGTTAACTCATATTGTACTTATCCACAG